>OOFC01015136.1:0-11232 GCA_900323345.1 Pseudochromis fuscus
CCTGACCAGGTCTGATGTGACGAGGCTAAATGTATCGGCGGCACGGAGCTTGCTAGCTTGTAAAACGCCAACGAACTTCATGCCGCCGATACATGAGAAACACCAGTGTTTAAGTTCAAAGCGTCGGAAAAAAGTAGCAGCTTATAGTCCGGAAAATACGGTAGTGTGTCTGCAAATGTTTCACAATAAAAGCCCTGTGTCAAAATGAAGGGTTTCTGTCCACTGAAACAATGAAGGGCTTTTAATTTGAAATGATTACAGGAAGTGTTGAATTTGTATTGCCAGAGCAGTCATTTTAGTGTTTTGATCAGCTCTACTTCTGACCACATCTGAAGAATAATAATGAGGCTTTGTACTAACTATAACAACTTTAACACCCCACCTCTAATACAAGAATGCCTCAAATAGACACATGCTACATCCTGTACTTAAGCTGAGACAATATCTCAATAACATTTGAGACAATATGATATTTTAGTTTCAGAGTTAGTGACTGAGATCAATAGTTTGTCACAAGGTAAATTCTGGAAATCTGAAGGTCATGTGTCAGTTATTACCGTGGCTGCTTTTGCTATTGACTTCCCAGACATCTGATCTGTGCAGAACTGTGTCGTCCATAAGGTTTTTGTCTTGGATTTGTTTGTTAGTAAGGCTTCAGTTGCTTCTGCTGGCCCAATTTTCATTGCCTGCTTTTCCTTTTCTAATGAAATCTGCTGGTGTGACTGCTGTGGGAAATCTCCTTTCACAGGAAAAAGCCACTTCACGCTGCGTGGCAGAATATAAAGGCCCTCCATAGTTTATTATACTGTATATGTACATGCACAAAACTCCATATACAACAACTGGAAAAGAATAAGTTGAATGACTTTAACAAATCAGACCAACAGAGTGTTTAATGACAATATAATGGGTATTGTATAAACATATGTCTGTACGTGTGTGTTTTTGCTAGTGAATAGCCAGTCCGGGTTAGGAGGGGTTTCCCATTCTTCTCTCCAGGAACACAGGGTCAAATAAAGGCCAGGAGAGGTTAAGGACGGGGCTCTGGGTGGCGTGAAAGCGAGCGGGTGTGTTCGCTCTTTGTATTTAGTTTGTTTATCAATCCATCCGTCTGTACCAAGTGTGAGCGAGGGAGAACACAGCGCCTCGTCGCTAACACCTGTTACTCATCCGGCCCTGCTTGGTCCTGATTTGCCCTTTTGGCCCCTGGTCCTTCAAGTCGGTGACATGGCCCCAACGTGTAAATAAATGAATGAATCTTGACAAGGGTAAACTCCATGAGAGGGTGCGTGGTCGTAGATTTGCAGGCAGGCAGCAGTGGCTGTGGGATGAAGAGGGAAATAATAAGGGCTGCAGTGGTTGCAGGAGGCTACTGCTGCTAAGCCTTAAGGGCATGGAGCCAGTTTTTGAACCACTGCCAGGATGAAAAGGGCAGAGAGACGTGTTTGTTTTCATAGGCATTACATGTAAAATACTATTGGCAAGAGGTGCAGCACACTGGGAGCAGACTAATAGAAAAATATATGTATATATTACAGTCATAATAAATAATACAATATCATAGGCATAACAGTTTAATTGCCCAAGATGCAATGGGATCCAGAGTGCCATATTTGCTCTGTCAACTCCCCTAACTGTTTAAACACTTTCACCAAGTGCTTTCTCACAAAGCAATGTAAAATTAAAAAAAAAAAAAAAGATTTGGCTTGATCCATCTTTCCTTTTTTTTCTCAGGCTACATACTGAGCCTCTGCCTAAAAATGGGCGATTGAGGATCCATCTTTGGTGGAGCGACTGCGTTGTGCACGGCGCTCAGAAGTAGCTTGTTCAATCTGGGTGGTTGGATTGTTTCAATAAATAACTGCTGCAGAGTCGTTAGTCAAAGCCATAAAGATCAAGCTGCAGGGATTTATGATCTTCATTTGGAGGTGGGGGTGTGCCACTTGTGCAAAGACACACACACACACACACACACACACACTGTTAGGTTGTTGCCTCATGTCTGTGATGGAGCGGCTTAGCATGCAGGCCCATCTGTGAGTGCTGCTGTGGTACAGGTGTTTATACGATGTTAGCCCAATGAGAATGTTGCCCTGATGCCTATTAATCACCCTCATGTAAATGTGCAAGTCTTTGCAATCGCCACAGTGAAAGGTAAATGCTGAATGGAAAGATTCTGCACCTGCAGCCACTGTTTTACCCCCCCAACAAATCCCATATGCATCCCACAATGGTACAATATCATGCCTTATTATTTTTTTTCCCTTTTCTCCGGCGTACTGTAAAAAAGAAATGTGTATTTTTTTTCTTTTTCTTTTACAGTTTCCTGGAACAGAGGCTGTTAGCGCTGGAGGCTCGGTATGGGAGGGAGCTACAGGGTCTGCAGAGCGAGAAGCAGCAGCTTCAAGAGGTTCTGGAGACGCAGAGTCGACTGGTCACTCAGCTTCAGGGCGAACTGGGCAGCTCTACGCTCAACAGCACCTTACTACAGAGACAGCAGGCTGTGCTCACAGACACCGTTCAGCAGCTGCTGGCTAGAGTCCATCACTGCAATGGTATGGGCTCAGTGAGTTTACTGTGTTTGGATTAGCAAATTGCACCGTCAACATCAGTTATTTCAAACAAAAGATACAAGTGTATCTACCACAGTATCAATAAGAAACACCAGAATATTTCAATTAGGCAGTCTTTTAAAAAAACACACACAACCTGGAGCGGCTTGCAATTCGAATTTCAAACACACTAGGTACACTTTTACGCTGCTGATGTCGCTGCAGGCTTAAACCAGAGCTCAACACCGCAAGATAACTCACATATGGGGCTGGGATTTGTGTGCAAAACCCGTAAGGTTGCCATCTGTAAACACATGCGTGCCATGTTTCTGCAGAAATCTCCAATCTGCCCAAGGAGGAGCCGCTTATTTTCAGGGACTGTGCCGAGATGCTGCGATCTGGAGTGAAAGAGAGTGGAATATATAGCATACGCCTCCACAACTCCACTCAAACTGTCAAGGTAGTACGGCTTTAAAGGCCACTGGCCTTTTCTTGCAAATATCAACTAACTGATTGTGACATGATTTTTTTTTTGTCAGACATTCTGTCCTATTTGTCTCACAGTTTTAAAGAGTGGATTCATTTTCACTTGAATTAACTTTACAGGCTTTTCCCAGCCTGTGTACCATAAAGCTTACACACACACACACACACACACACACACACAGAGTATAACAATCAGCGGGCTAATCATTATTTTCAATGCTGCAATAAATACTGGAATGACTAGCTAGTCTGATGTCATGATAGTCTGCTGGGGCTTTAGTATGGAGATTGATGGAGATGCCATGCTGTGTTCCAGAGAGCTAAAATAATAAGCAACAGGAGCATTATGCCCTGCAGGCTTCATGGTGACTGAGTGTGCACTGCTGAATGCAAAGAGGTAACCTCCACTGGTCTGAAGTAGCTAACCCTTGCTAACTCAACCATAGCACCCACCAGCAGGCTATCCTTTCTTTGAATCTAGCATTCTTGGCTGGGATCTTTGCTCTCCGGGGTTAGCTGGGGGAAAAAAAGATAACAGTGAAACAGTTTTTTTTTATTCATTACTTTCAGTCTAGTTTGCTGTTGGCAATGTCTCCTACTGCCTCTGTTTTCCCCTGTTCTTCCTCTTAATTTCCTGTGGGCAAGGCAGCCAGGTGTTGGGCACTGGTGCCATGTGTTTCCTGCCAACCGGGGCCAAATGTACGTTTCCACTGATACAAGTTAGTATTCCCCCGAATCATTGCTGCTTTCAATCTATGCCATCTAATTCCAATGTGGCTGGCAAGCTGGGTGGCTGGGTAAAAGTGGGACAGACACAAATTGCCCTATTTTCAAAGCAGAGAGCGGGCTTTCTCGGTTGGACTGGAGACAAAAGGCATATGCAGATATTGGCTATATAAGATCATTACCCATCCATCTCTCCGTCTGCCTGACTCAAAAAATCAGGAAGTTTGTGAATAATGATGATGATTATGAAACAAATAATTCATAGTTTGGATCTGTTTATTTTTAATTTTTCATTACTTTGCTGTGTGGACCTCTGAGGGCTACATATGCGCAGGGCTCAAACACACTATGTTGTGTATTTTATCCACAGGAATTCCCTTGACAATAGAAACCATTGCATTTTCTTTTTGTGAAAATCATAATAATTCTTAAGTTGTTGTATTTTATTGTAATGGATTTGGCTCTAAAAGGCCTCCTCGGATAATAAGTGAATTTAGAGCAATAAATCGGAGTCTGGTCTAAATCAGAGTAATAACCACATTTGGGAAATTGAGAATTCTATTTCAAGGCGTTGTTTTTGTATTCGGTGTGATGTCTTTAAGGCCAGAACATTGGCCTAATGTGCCAGAGGATAATCACAGGAAATTGCCAGTCTGCTGTATTTTTTTGGGTGGTAAAAAACACTCAATGCTTCTTGACCTTGATTTAGCTTTTCTATACTGGGAAAGTGCTGAAAACTCTTATTTCCATTCTAACAAAAACAACAAAAAAAAACTCAAGCCAGTTTAGATGTTAAAAGAGAGCCCTCGGATATTCTGTCAACATATCACATCTACAGTGCGCAGCATAACTCTTGACAGGTCTGGGTGGTCTGTTTTGTAGACAACATTCAAGCTCGGAAAATCAATTTCTTTTCCATCAATATTTATCCACAATCCAGGTCACAAAGATTGTCTTTGAGTCACAGCCGTCACTGACAATACTCATAATTTGAGGCGACATTGTATAGGGATTCAAATATAGTGCTCCACAACTGATGAAGTCCAACCCTGTAGCCTTGAGGTACGCATGTGTTCTCATGGAAAAAAAAAAAAGAAAAAAGATCTCAGTAACAAAAGTCTGAATCTAATCCCACCACCCACAAGAGAAATTCACACATTTAATCACCTAAAGAGAGGCTGGAATAGGTCCAGTTTAACACCTTGAATATCTAAAAACAAATCCCTTAACAAGTCTAGATTTCAGAATCTGTCACTAGATGAATGAGCACAACTCATTCATATTTGTTCTTCCAAAACATATCGACATGTGGCAGAATGTGCAGCCAAGTGAGACAGAAAACAGTCTGTGTAACCAAAAACGCTAAAGCCTCCTCCTCACATCCCCACTCCCCCCATTCCCACCCCCCACTCAAGGGATGAGAGAACATGCTGAGATGTTGGTTTTTCCTTTCCACCTGGGTCGTATCATTGCGTGACACCCTGAAATGTAAGTCTCCCCCCGCCCCATATTCCTGAGGCTTCCAAGGCATCCTTCAAATAACAGAAAGACCAGAGTGTGTTTCATTTCTTCAAGTCATTTCTCGCTACTTTACTCTGTACTTTCTACCTCTGGCTCTGCAACATGACATTTTGAAAGTAATCCTTATTTCCTGACACGTTCCTTTGGGACTGATTACTTTTTAAAGTCAAATGGCTTAAATTGGAAAACTCGCTTGATAATTCTGAATTTTATAAATGATACCAATACATCACTGCTACCAAACTGTCTTCATGGTTTTAACCCTTGTTTTCACTTTTTAAAAAAAGCTTTAACCCTTTACTACCTGGGCCTCCAAGTTTCCACCTGGACTTTTTATACTTATTTTGATTTCAAATTCACATTTAACATGCAAAATCTAACATTCACATGCAGCTGCAGTGTTTTTGTTCACTAAAACTCTAAAATTCAAATTCCGTTATTGTGTTTTTCTGCTATTCTTGTTTCATCATCACACTCTTACAATATGTTGTATATAGTAAATCAGCTACTTTGCCAGCTTCTAGGAGAGGTGCTAGTGAAATTACCGTAACAACATATTCAGTGTAAAGCGCAACGTCTCAGCTCTCAGAAACCATTGGACTTTTTCCGATTGCGCAAACTGTGACATAATTACGGTAATCCAAAGACGCATGTGCAGATGCAGCATTGGTGCTATGCTCGGAGGTAAAGGGTTAAATGTAAGTGTAATACAGAGAACTTTATATACACATTATCAAGAGAGCACAAACCTCCACCAAGGCACTAAACAGTTGTACAGGTGTTATGGGGTGAACACTGTTGCCCTCTTGTGGTGAAATACCAACACTGTCTTGTTAAAACTTGCCCATTATAACATGTATATAGATTTTTCAAGGAGGGTTTTTTGTTGTTGTTGTTGTTTTTCCCAGAAAGGATGCCAACTCCTGATCTTCCCCAAAATGTAATCATCATCAAGATCTGTTCAGTAGTTTCCCCATAATGTTGCTAATAAACAAAAAAAAATCAACGCAGGCAAAAATATAACTTCCTTGGCTCCCTTGACTAGTTAATATTTTTATAGAAACAGTAAACCAAATTAATACGTGTAATGTCAAATGGCTCATTTACAGGAAACCCAACCAAACTCTGCAGATCCCATCAACAGTAAAAATAATTTTAAAGTACTTCGACTGTTTTGGTTTTACAGCCTGAGACTTTATTGTTTTGGTTCAGTCTCGCTGCATTTTGACAACCTTATATTCCAGGCACAGCAGAAAGAGCAGCGAAAAAACAAAACAGTAAAGCTCCAGTGTATCCACTGTGTGGTGCCTGCCCAACACCAAACAACAGTTACTGGCAGGCTGGTTAACACAGAGGAGCATTTAGCTGCTGAAGAGCCAGATAGTTGTTTCAGCAGCTGGTGGGACTGACATTCACCAGGTGGTTTGAAACAAGACTCCAAATCAATGTCTCGCCTCTTTTAAATGGAGCAATAAGATTGTGGCAAATATGCATGGTATGAAGCGATAACACATCTGTCAACTGCTGTTGCTAAACCTACTTAGATTAAAAAAAAAGTATTTCACTGATGCCAACTTCAGGGCTCAAAATGTGGTGATTTTCAGCCCTCAGGAAAAACAGCTCGTTGTTATTGTCCTCTGTTTCCAGGTGTTCTGTGATATGAAAACCAGAGGCGGGGGATGGACGGTGCTGCAGCATCGGAGAAACGGCTCAGTCGACTTTCACCGCGGGTGGAGGGACTACAAAATGGTGGGTTTCTGCAGACGAGGGTGCATCCCCCTATCAGTACAGGTCATACGGATCAGTACTGTGGGACCGGACAGGAGGTTTCAATAATTATCTACGGCCGGTTTGGCACAGAGAGGCGTGGGAGACCGGCGAGCCTGTGATCCCAGCTGACCTGCGGTTGTTGTATTTGGCCGCCCCCGTGTTCCCTACCACCCCCCATGTTATTGCACCTGCTCCCACTCCCTCTCCCTTTCACACTCCTACACAATCACACACACACGTCACACACTTCAGTGACTCGCACGACACTACCGTTCGCATCCACCCTCAAGATTCTTGCAATTCAGCGGAGGGATTAAAGTGCGGTGATGAAAGCTGCAGCATTTCCAAATGTGAGCTCCCAAATGCAAACTGGATATAACACAATCGCACACGAGAGACTGTGAAGTTGCTCCAGTGCTTTGGCCGAATCAAGCTTGTTTTAACACCTTTGGCTTTTGTTTGGTTTGGTTTTTTTTTTAATTATTTTAATCTCATCAGAAAGTACTTTCAACAGACACAATATTCCAGTTTGCGCAATAGAAAAACCAAAAAAAAAAAAACATGCTTGCAAACCTTATGACTGTTAAATTACGCACAGAACAAATGAGCGAGGCGGGTTTGGGTTTTTGATTGAACAGAGTAGCAATTTGTCTCTCACCCACGCCAACAAATCAATTGCCATGGCTTGGTTTTTGGAAATAAAATGCAGGGAGGACTGTGACTGCAGACAGAGGGAGAAAAGAGTGACACACACACACACAGGGAAAAAAAAAAAGCTTTAAAAAACTCTTTCAAGGGCAATATTTTCACAAGTGGATGATAAATATTTGGCTGGAGTTGGGGCGTGGGAGCACAGGGGCCCTGGTAGATGGCAGATAACGTATGTACTAAAACGCTTCACTGCCCCCGTCCACACTACATATTATTAGAAAATGCGGTCAGAGTTGATTAAAAGTTGTACCCAGGCCTGCTGGTCAGATGATAAATGCTCTGCGCTTCTTACTATATATACTTGTGCTCACTTAATGTCAATAACAAGCAGTGAGTCTGACATGAAGACAAAGTGACTGAGAATTCAGAGGCAAACAAGGACAAACTGTGATCAGCTGGAAGATTCTGCTTTGAAAATGTCTTACTGGTTATATTTTTATTAGCTGATGAATTAACATAACATTCAATGGCCATGCAATCGACCGGCAGCCTCTCGCACATTGCCAGCTGGGACAGGCTCCACCCCCCACAACCTGATTGGATAAAGCGGGTATAGATGATGGATGGATGGATGGATGGATGGATGGATGGATGGATGGTCTTTTAATGATGTTAGCTTTTGTGTTGTGTAGCTGTTTAATCATGCAATGGGATATATGGCTACGTTGCCTGCATACCCTTAACCAAACCCATGTTTTCAATGTCAGTTAACATGGTTTATTTCCTTAACACTACATTAACACTATACAAATACCTGACTGGGATAATTCATTAATTGATTTTATAGATATTTTTTTTTACGTGTGAATGTGCTAAAATTCAAAATATGATATAAAATTACAATCTGAAACATTTTTTTTTTTGGAAAACACTTAAAGTGGCTGAAACCTTTGTTTAGTACTGTATGAAACTAATTAAAAATGTTTTTCAGAAAACATAAATTTATGGTAGAAACACCAAACACCAAAGATGTCTAATGACATCTTAAAATTAAAGCGACAGATATGTCCAACATACATCTTCTTGATGTGTCTGAACACATCATCAGTGATGGGTTTTTTTTTATGTGGTCCACCCACATCAAACACTCAGCCGGGGTTGATCAGGCTCCCAATTTGTGTCACAGCAGCGACCACCTGTGGATCAGTCCTCTGGATCCAAAGCCACCTGGTGCTGTTCTCTTCAGCTGTGGACTTCAGTTGTCTCTTCTTAGAGACGTGGGCGTCTTGCAAAGCCCCTAAAGTGCTCCTCTGTGGGTGCACAGCCTCTGCTCTAACAGTTCCTGCTGCTGTGCTTGTGTCTTCTTGGCGTCGTCAGTGAGGGCACAGTGACTTCCAGCATGGCAGCTGTTCTCTTGTTTGCCAAGATTGACTTTTAGCTGCAAGTTTGCCAAACTTGACAAAGATGGTGGTGTTTACTGGAGATGATGGCTGGGACTATCTTCACCCAGATTTCTTTGGACAGTGGGAGAAAGGTGTTTCAAGAATCCTCTTCTGAAGCAGGAAGGTCAGGAACATCTTAGCAGCATGTTAACAGCATTACTACCAAACAGATCTTGATTGGCTTCTTTTTCAGAGATAGGGTATTACCCAAGGAAGAAGTGAATAATTTGCAGACAAGATCAGTGGATGGGGTCCTGCCCGAAAAAAAAGATGACAGAAAATCCATCTCTCCTTCAATGTGAGAATGTTTTAACAAAGACAATGGCAACAGCGAACCAGGAGGGAGCAGCAAATCACTTCTGCTGCATCTGGGAGTCACAGCAGAAGAAGAAGGAAGTGGTAGTTACAAACAGGAAGCAGTGACATGTCTTGGATCACACATTTGGTAAATTTATTGGATTTTTTAAAAAATCTACACACACATGCGGGTCTACAATCTGAGACAGTTTGGTGGAGATCAGACATGGATTACATCTTGGAGGAGTGTTAGCTAATAGTAAAAGTTCACATAGTGAGAGAACAAACTTGAGATCATAAAGTAAACTAATTAGTATCACAATGTGAAAATATTCACAATTTGCTCGTATTTGCTGGTGCATGACATGGTGTACAATGCTGGAAAATTACATGTAATTAGCTAATGACATCTCACTTACTGATTAACACTCTGCCTGAGTACATAATTGGCTTGCACAACAACACATTTTATTTTAGGTGGTGGGAGGAGGAACTTTTTTTTTTTCACACTTCTTGTTCATGTCTTGTCTACAGGTCTTTAGTTTATTGAGATCTGGAAACTGCCGATGTCATCAAATCGGATTTTTAAACTCAACCCAATCCCTTACATGGAAACATCTGCATTTGTTCTGCTTCACTTCTCGGGATCTTCAAGTAGCACAGTCCTAAATTTCCTCCTCACAATATATTACCTGTGATCTTGTACAGTTTATTGCCAATTTTTGTTTTCCATTGCCAAAAATGAGATAGAAAACGTATGTTCATGTCTCGTTCTGAGGGTCAAGCAAACAGTGAATCAGTTCACAAAGCCAAATGTTATTTTAGGTTTTCTTATTTTGTTCAAGTGTTGCAGGTCCAGATGGCGCACTGGTAGGATACTGAAGGCAAATTAAAGTCTCTATTGACTGACCCCACCGCTTTGGGAGTGGAGTATTTCACTTCCTAAACTCTGCTGAGACTGTCTTAGCCCATCAGAATGATAAATGTGACTTCTTAAATCGAGGTCCATTTTCATATTAACTTCAAAAATACTTGGCAGGTCTCTGGTACAATAATACCCCCCCCATGTTAGAATATTTTCTATTGTTTCTTTCTCTTTTGTGTCTAATCCAGGGGTTCGGAGAGCCGTCAGGGGAACACTGGCTGGGGAATGATATCATCCACAAGCTGACCAGCTCCCAGGAATATAGTCTGCACGTACAGCTAAAAGACAGAGACGGGAATGAAGCCTTCTCACATTACGATCGCTTCTACATAGACGGAGAGGACAACAACTACAGGTAACCTCACAGCATGAAATAGATCTTTCATTTATGGCTGAGTATTTGTTCTGGCTTGAGATTCTCAGATTGTTTTCATTATTAAATCATCCAGTTACCAGTGGTGCAATAGTAATAGCACCTGTAGTGACAACATAGTGAAGTACAACACTGTTTATACACTCAGGTCTCAAATTTAATTCTTTCACTTCAGAATCATGATGTGAATAGGACTATGATGAAGGTGTTGTATTTCAGCGATGAGTATAAATATTTTATTCAGAGCCTTGTATTGTGAAAGATGTAATTGCAGTGCAGTAACACCCTTTCAATCGCTACCTCCCCTCTGGGTGTAAGATTAGAAAACGTTATCAACTGTTCAAATTCCTCTCTATTTTCTCATTTTCTAAGCTTTCTTATCCTCGAGCGTTCAAGTTAAGGCACCACTTGGACCACTTTTAACAATGTCATTCAACATGATGAGCTAAGTGGAGGGCGTGCAGCCACTTTCGCCTCCCCCCCCCCCCC
>OOFC01015140.1:3707-14133 GCA_900323345.1 Pseudochromis fuscus
GTTTCTGCTGTGTTGAGACAGAAGAGAGAGTTCTCTCCAGCTCTGACACTCTCTGCTTAGTTGCCTGCAGACGGTTATTCAGCTCCTCTGCATCAGCTACACACACACACACACACACGCAGAGTCCAAAACACACAAGAGAGACAAGAGTGTAATTTATTTGACAGCAGGAGGAGCTGTCTCTGATGAAAGGATCACAGATGAAACCTGTTGCTGCTCTCTCCACATCTCTCCCTGTGTCGTCTCTCAGATACCTTCACATCTCTCACACTCTGACAGAAACATTCACCACAACATCATTTTCTCTCATCCTCCTCCTCATCGTGCATTATCTGAATCCAGAAAGGAAGGGACACCCGTGTGTGTGTGTGTGTGTGTGTGTGTGGTTGGCATGGCTATGTGCTGTGTGTAAGAGAAATGTAATTATGTGTGTGATGAGTGAGTAGCAAAGGTGAAGTATTTAACGACAACATTGGGCTTTAATCAGCGTCATGATTACATCACGTTAGCATCAGCTGAGTTGTATCTACATCTTCAGAGGATGGGAGTGTGTGTGTAGGTGTGTGTCTCTTTGTTCAAGGGCAAAGTTGTATCTTCAGTTATGTAAATAAGTTGCAGAATAATAAAGAGCGATGGTCACATTGGGACGTGGATGCGGGGGGCGCTGTGATTGACACTGACAGAGAGAGGACTGGAGTGGAGCAGTGTGAGCGACAGTGTTGTGTCAGTCTTGTCCTGTGTGAAGACGCTGACTGTCACGACTGCTGTTGTCTCTGCTGTTTCTTTCCTCTTGGTGTTTGTGGTGCGTCCTCCTCTTCCCAACGCTTCATGTGTTTCACTCTGTTTCCTTGTTACTTCCTGTTTTATTTGGCAGGATTACTTCCCTGTGTCATGTTCAGTTTCACTCTGTCTTTGTCCTTCCTCCCTCCACCACCACACCACTAATTGTTGGTGTGATTATCTGCCCCGCCCCACTTAGTCTACATTCACACTGCAGCTAAAATGACCCAAATCAGATTTTTTTGCCCCGTTGTGACTTGTATCTGATCTTTTCATGATAGTCTGAACAACATAGATCTGATTTTTTCAAATGTGACCCAGGCCACTTGGATATGTGGTCCTAAATCAGATACGTATCTGATCTTTTGCCATGTGACTTCTGTCTGAATGGTGCATTTATCCGACCTACACATCACAATACGTGACAAATGTCTTTAATCTGCGTATCATTAAAGTCCCTCACATCACCATCCCACCACTCCGGGCTGCGACCCTGCACCCATGTGTTTCTCTAGATGGATGTTGCTGCCACTGCTCCACAAAACACCATGGCCAAAAACTTGTCTCTCTTCCTGTTCAACCTTCTTCTTAAAATCAGGTTGTAAATGTGTTTGCTCTGGTTGGACAACAACGTTAGAATCATAAAATACGCTGCACTGTTATCGTCCATGTTTACTTCCACACTGTAGCGTGCTCGCTGCGTGATGCTGTTATGTCCTCTTCTGTGCATGCAAGACACTTTTTGGGTCGTATTTAAGTTCACAGAGGAGATCACATACAAGTTGCATTTAATTGGAAAGTGAACAAACTCACAACAAAATCGGATTTCACAAAAAAATCTGAATTGAGCATTAAGCCCTGCAGTGTGAATGTAGCCTTAGTTTCACCTGTCTTGTTGACGTGTAAGACTATGTGTACATATATGGACATATATTATTTTGACATAGGGGTGAGAGCAAATAAGCTGCTTTTTCTCACTCCTTTTGGATATGTAATGTATTTTCTTATATACTTTATTTTTCCTATACACTTTTTTTTTCTCTTGTTTTCTGTTTTTTTACTATTATTTTACTTCCTCATTTCTCTCTTCTGTATTGTTTTGGACATTGAATTTGTTTGGATGCTGTCAGGAAGCTGATACTTTTGGTGTTATTTGCATATTCTGAATAAACTGACTAACTAACTGACTAACTAACTAACTAACTGACTAACTAACATTGCCCACCTCTGTGTGTCTATAGTCTCTCCCTGTCCCTCTGTCCACATGCCTATTTTTCTCAACTTCTAGTTTTCCTGATTTTTTGGATTATTTGAATCCTAAATTCTCCTTTTCTGTCTCACCTGTCTGTCTCTGCCTGCTGGGTTTGGGTATAATTACAGCTGCATGTGGATCATGTATCTCATTGTTACCGTACAGTTACATCACACAGAGCATCACTCCTGCTGTCCAAGACACAAATTAAATAATAGAAGAAGTGAATAGTGGATGTCTTGGGGTTTGTGTGAACTAGAAATGATGAGTGATGTCACATTTTGCCTCCGTGTTGTGTAGAAGTTGCGTCAGTGCCACACTCGGTTATGGATTACTGTAACTTTTTATTTCAGTGACAGGAGGAGGACAGAGGCTTTCCTTTAATCTGCATTTTAAGAGAGGTGTCCCTGTGAGTCAACATCGTCATTAACACATTAAAGTCTCCTTCATTAATGAGCAGCAGTGTTTTTAAAAACCTCAAACACAGGGAGCTAAACAAGGGATGAGTGGGAGGGATAAGCAGCTAAGAATAGAGGTGACGAGGGACAAAGCACTCTTCATCAGTACTAGTGAACACAAGTGGAGAGGGCTCCAGAAAATACTCTTCACAAATACACTTTAAAAAATAAATCCTTGCATCTCTTTGATCTGCATCTGTCAGTGCAGACAGGGGAAGTCCTCCAGTACATCCTCACCCAGGTGATTGACAGCTGCTGTGATTGGGAATCCCTGCATGAAGCAGCTGCATCCGCTCTCGTTCCCACGGAAACAGCCATACTGCAGTAACACATGTGCAGGTACACAAACAGACATGTGTGCTCATCTTTTCAGGCTGATACATCTGAACATCAAAGGGATGTTTAAATCATCCAAAACGTTTTAGAGGAAGGTTATCACATGACTGCATGTAGCAGACAATGTTCATCAAATATCTGAGAGCACGCCACGACACACGACACATCCTGAATACCTGACATCTGCTCCTCTGATCCTGGAAAGCCATCAACATCCAGAGAGGGTGCGAAGGAGGGAGGCAGCTCATTTGCATGGTTTAAATGAGTTGTTGTGGGGATGAACATTAATGTAGATTCATCCCATGTATCTGTGCATTGTGAGAGAGTGGTGGGCTGTGCAGGCAATCACCAGAGAGCCAACAAGATGCTCAAAGTTCAGTAATGGAAAAGCTGGAAGACACTTGATACATGGCTGCATCTATTCATCCTGTTAGTTAACCATGTTTCCACTGGGCGACCTCACATCTCCTGTTTGTTTATTCCTGTTTGCATCCGACAACACACCACTCATCCACTGCTGCTGACAGTTATGACTCCACACACCACACGTTTAATCCTGTTTGATCTTATCTCTTTGTTCACAATGATACTTTCTCTCTCTCTAGCCGACTGGTGACATTTGCTTAAAATGATACTGTGTTGCCAGATTAGGACATTTTCTTTTTAAATTCAGTGAGTTTAGCTGCACTAGTATCCCCCACCCTCCCCTCAAGCATCCCAGCATTTCTAGTTTTTCCTGGATTTTTAAATCTGTCTCACTCTCGTTCTCATGACTCTGTTTTTGCATCGTGTGTCTGGACATCACAGAAAAAATAAACATCCCCGTGCAAAAAGGACCAGACACAAAGTAACTAAGTCAAAAATAAAGATTGAATTTAAGGGGATAAAAGATGCTGCGTGGGACAGCAGGAAAAAATCCAAAAGGTCCAAAAGACACAGGGAGACAAACAGAGGTAGATGAACAGACTGAGACAAGACAGAGACAAGGAGGACACAGGTCAGCACAGCAGGGAGACAGGTGAACCACATCAGGACCAGTAAGAGATAACAGACAGGAAGTAACCCCAAACATAACAAAGAAAAGAGCTTAACAAAATAAAACAGGAACAAAGTGACACAAAGAAGACATGAGACACACACAGTGAAACAAAGGAGGAAATCCAAACATCAAGAAACACAAAAATCAACAAAACCAAAGACAAACTGAAACCACAAGGACTCACAACTCCACAAAGTTGTAATCCTGTCAGGAAATTGAAGGATTATCCATTCAGCTGTGAACCTCATGGTGATGGGACTCACCATAGTTATGAGACCCATCCTGATGGGGACATGTCCACACGGTCCAGCTGATGTTGAGATATTTCAGTCTGGACGACAATAGTGGTTCAAATATCACCTTCTCTTGGGATTTGCCTCTAGTGTGGTTAAAAATAAAACGTTAGAAGGATATTAGATCCATTAGATCTCAGACGTCAGGAAATATTTAAAGCTGCATTGTTGCTTTTGGTCCTTTTTTTATGGGATTTTTCCCCCCAATGAATAAAATATAAACCCTGGCCTCATCCTTTAATATATATCTTCAGTCTGTTGCCTCCGTGTGTGTCTTTCTGAATAACTTCTTTCAAAAAGAAAATTACAGTCTGCAAAGTTTGACTTCAGCTCATCTAACATCCATATTGCTGTACTTTAGATATGGCCGCTGTGAGAGGGTGGGCACGAATCAAAGTGATGACTCGCTCTTATCAAAGCTCCTGGAGGAGGCGACTGAGTGGCACCATCTGCCCGTTCAGCCCCACCACTGCTGGTGACCCCGACTCTGATGAGCTGAGAGGGAAAAGTCCTACCTGCATCTTGACAGGGACTCGTGTGTGTATTTGAGCGTGTCTACTTCATAGCGATAAGCTAACACTGTAATAGGTCGAAGGAGGAAGGAGCCAAGTCACACACAAACCTGCAGACAGTTTACTCAGGATGTGCTGTGACTCAGCCTTGTGCTTCAGGATGGATCCAGCTCTGATACAAAGACTCTGTGTCCTGAATAAACACTTGCACAGTGCAGGATAATATTTCTGTAGCTGTCTGTTACACACTCATCACAACCACGGGAGTCTTTATATGTCAACGACGGCTGCACTGAAGAAACTGCACTGACACCTTGTACTCAGTGTCAGCTCAACTCATGCAGAACACACACACACAGAGTCACACACACAGTTAGGCCGACACCTCTTATTACAGACTTCCAGGATGTAATTGTGTCTCATTGTCCGTCCTGCTGCTGGTGAAGCTTCAGACTTTTACTGTTACCCAGGCTGGTTCTAGTCCTGGTGGTTAGTTGGTTCAGATCCAGTTTCTCCTATGAACCGGTTTGGTTTTCCACTGGCAAGGAGCCAAGTTGGGGCCGCGTCACATAAAAGGTCAGTACGTCACTGCATAGGTAGCCGGTTCACAACAACCGGCCGTTAGCAAGCTAGCTGCTGTTAACAAACTACTGTTACCCTGTTACTATCAGTCCATGAAAACAATATTTTTTTCAGCAGATATTCTAGTTACAACATGATTGAGTTAACAAAGCAGTGTTGCATCACTACATGTGGTATTTATTCAGTTTTGTTAAATCACGCTGTCCTTCCTGGTCTCATGTGACGGAGCAGCTCCCTCACTGTAATAATGTTTAAATGGAGGAGCTGATCGTGTGCATACAAGTGCTGGTCCAGGTTTTACAGTCTACACTGATCCAGAGACAAAACCGTATTTTCATTACGTTACTCTTCTACTATCACTAGTTGTGTTTCCACCGTTGCTCCTCCAGCTCCTGGTGTAGTCTCTGCTTAGTCGGTGCTGAGCTCTGGCCCAGCACAGAAGTGGGGTCAGACTTAGCCCCAGTTTTAGCAGCTGGGTCCGGTTCTCACGGTGGTGGAAACACAACAAACTGGGGCTAAGGCAGGAACTGGAACCAGCTCGGTGGAAAAGGGGATGAAACTCCAGTAGATACAAGAGACACCAACACCTGCACCACATTTAAAATCACAGGTCTGCAGTAAATGGGAAAAATGTAATGATTCATATATATGATTACTCTTATTTACACTGAAACATAATTTTATTTTTATAATTCTCATTTCTATATTTCACTGATTCTGATTCTGGACTGTTGGAGATTTCTGCCAGAGTTCAACAAGGCTTTTATGGGACCACATGGAGACGAAGAGCGATGGAGGATATAAGGTTTTAATGAATGTGCAAACTAGAATGAGAGGAGCCAGGTCAATGAGGAGCCACAGGTGAGCAAAGGTCAGTCAGGTCAGGACTGGGAACCACAAGCACACTAGCAGGAAAACAGAAGGCAAGAAAGATCAGCAGAAAATCCACAAAAACATCACGAGACGTTCATTAGAAACTTAACCAGAGTGTGATATGAGGGAGGCAGTTCAGGTCTTAAATACAGCACCGACTGGTGCAGATCATGCAGCAGTGTGTCTGTCAGGGCCTGTGGGAAGCTCCACCCCCTGAAAACAAAGATACTCCAGGTGCACTGCAAATGACAGTGGCTGCAGCCTCTCAGTCATATTAATGCATCATTCATTACTTATGTATATGAAGGTTTATCATGCTAATTGATGCTAGATGATGTGAACTAGTGTGATATCAGTATTTTAATAAAACAACCTCAAAGGTAAAGAAGTGGTAACTATCTATTCATGTAAATCTGTCACATGTCACTGGTTTCATCTTAAATATTTAACTTCATTTTCTTTAACTACACATGTATGAACCTATATACCTCTGACAGAAGAGTCCCTGCAGCAGGAGGATGAGATGAGAGGCCACAAAAACCCAGTGAAAGAAAAAGCCGAGGAGCAGAGAGGTTAGCGGATTAGCGTCAGAGCAAAGTAGCACTCTGGGTAAAAATAAAAACTCGAGCACTTTCAAGATGCTCGGTAAGACGGAGGCAGCTGGGAGAGAAGTGGAGTAAAGATGCTGGGATGTGGCTGACAGCAGAGGGAGTCAGTTGTGTTGAATGTGTGTGAATGGGGACAGAGACACTGTGTCCTCCCCGTGAGACGACTGTATTTTAAACACATGGATGAAGACATTACAATTCACAAGGAGGCCCAGCCCTTAGATTTGTGTGGAATATGAAGTAATCCATTTACATGACGGGATTATTTGAAATCCTGTTTGGGGATGTCTAATCACCACGTTGTGACAAAGGGACGCTGATGGCTATTCTGCGACTGTTTGTTATTGTGTTACAGCTGTTAAACACACCCTGGAGACAGCTAAGTGCAGAGTACACATCCACACTGTGTTTTCTTCAAATCGCAGGAGGTTAAAAATACTTACGTCCTCTCCTCAGCTGACATTTTAATGTTTAGTGGGTTTTTTAAAAAATCTTTTTAACGCTAATGGCTTTGAAAACCCGAATAGGAGCTGTCAGCGGCTCTGACATGATTGTTTCAGCTGTGACTTGAAAGCAAATTACTGCAGGACATCAGTATTCAGATGCATTATTGTGCCTGTATGACTGATTGCTCCGATTTGGCTCCTACAGTATGTGTTTATTGGTGCAATCAGCTGCTGCAAGAGAGAGGGTTTATTTGACTTTGGCTGGATGAGCAAGTCCAGCACTTGATGGCTGTTTCTCTATCAAAAAAAAAAAAAAATGTGATGTCAGTGTAAAGCCACTTCTTTGATTGGTTGGAGGAGAAGAAGAGGAAAAGGTGTGAGATGGTGTGAGATGTGTGAAAAATAAGTAAATAAAAGTTTGTCCTTCTCTGCATCGACTGTGTCCTTGAAGTTTTTCCCTCATCATGTATGAACGACATTAACCCCAATGAAACCCCTACATCTGTTCATACACACACACACACATTAGCAGTTGATCTTTAGCTGATGAATTGATTTGAATTGATTTGAATAGAGATGAAGACAGAGTGGAGTATTATCATATTGCAGGGTTACTGTCACATGTCACAAAGGTTTATTTCAATTTTTAACATTTTACAGGAAGTGTGACGACTCTCCTCGATGGGGAGGTGCAGTTTATTTTCTAACATAACATTTGTTTTAGTATTTTTTATGTTCCTGACAGAATATGAACAAGTATAATTCACCATTTCTCTCTAATCGTGTACAGTGCAGTATTTGTTTGTTTTTTATTTACCTGTCTAATAGCATCGGATCATCATTTGCATTTCTGTGGATTTGTGTTTCTGGCCAAAGTACTCGTCCTGGTTTTGCTCTGGTTTTGGTCTCCTCCACCTCCTGAGGTGTAGACCACAGGTTGGACTTTAACTGTGTTCAGGAGAAACTTGTCAGGTTGTCATGTTGATTTGATACGGTGCATATTTGTGGAACAGTCATTTTCATACAGCGTGTAACTGCAGTTAACACAGTGATGGAAAACATTCATAAAGTAGATATAAATTACATTTTTTAACACATTTAATTGAACTGTAAAGATGAAGAATAAACTGAGTTACATTAGCTTTCTGTTCCTTTGAGAGAAAACAATCAATCACATGTAAAGATAACAAAGAGTATTTGTATTTGTATTTGTATTTGTTGTGTTTGTGCTGACCTGAACTCACTGAGCTGTCTCCACAAAACCAGAGTTTATGACACAAACAATACTCCTGAACATAACCCTCATATCATGGTGTGAGGTTAAATTTACATTTCAGGTCGATGAAGATAAAAGATTTTAATACAGGGGAAAACCCAGCTTATGATTAGTTATTGGCTCCTGACATGAATAAACAAAATAAAATGAAATGAAGATTAATTGATGCAAAACTACGGAAACCCTAAAAGGACGTAGTTAACTATATTTTTATTTTCTTGTTTTTGTTTTCAAAGACTATTGGATAATTTTTCTCGTTATTTTGTGATAACGAAGTAATTTTCTGCCAACTTCACCACAGTAACATCAAGTGATCATGAATCCAAACCATGATGAGCAAAAGCACAAACAAACAGAAGTAAAGTCACTGTGTGCAGCAGCAGCGTGGGGCGTCGTGGTCCTGATAAAGACAGTAATCAGTCTTTGGTTTTCTAGATCGCCAGAAAATTATCTCGTTAGCGAGAGATAATTCCTCAAAAACTAGATCATTTTCTGATAATTTATCCTACAATCTTGGGAAAAAACGAAGATTGTTTTCTCGAGATAACGAGAAAAATAACTCAAAAAACCACTGAAAGTATCTTGTTATCACAGGAAGATGGAGAAAATAAAAATATAGTTCACCACGTCCTTTTAGGGCTTCCTCTCCCAGTGTTAGAACAAGACAGTGTTGCTATTTGACCAGCAGAGGGCAGCAGTGTTCAGTCCACAGCATCAGTGCAGCTGGATTATGCCTTGGTGGAGGTTTGTGCTCTCAGTGTTCACACGTTTTTACTTTTATCACATGAAGTAAAAGATACTTTAACATGTAAAAATATCATTTACATGATAAAAACCATCCACTGATAGAAAGTGCAGCTTCAACAGATAATCTTATGCTGAGTATCCTCCTGAGCTCAGAGGGATTCAGATCTGAACACCTCCCTCTCTCCACCACTGTGTTAAACGTGGTCCTGATTGGTCTCTGTACTGCTGCAGCTCCGCCTCCTGCGAGGACGACCGGCTGCTGACACCTGTGCCCTCACTGCCAGAGCCCCCGACTCCCGCTGCCCCCTTTAAAAACCCTGCGACCCAGTGCTGGCATCACTCTGTTAAATGCCACCACCCGGGATTGTAGAGTCGGGGTGTTGTTTTCACGCTGGCATGGGACCCGGTGTCATTGATAGACTCACCTCAGCTGAGCTCTGGCAACACATTGTGCCCCCCCCTCCCTCCTCCTCCTCTTCCTCCTGCTTTCTTTATTGCTCAGGTCAGCAAGACGCCGATGAATCAGTCCATTTACAGGCAGCAGAGGTGAAGAGATATGGACGAGGCTCCATATTCATGTTGTCAGGTTCTACTTCTTCTCTCCATCACTAACACTGTCAGCAGGGGACGGTGCAGACATGCATTCAGACTCACACACACCTACTTCCTGCCATGCTGACAGGAGATGTGGCTGAATTATCAAACTGTTTAAGGTCAATATAATATCAGAAAAAAATTACAGAATAAAGTTACAGTTTGTGTACAAAGAGATTTCAGTTGTTAACCTGTCAGGTATAAAGGTGCTGCTGGGTGTGTTACATTATATGTGGATATAGACAGTTTCTGTCCTGTAAAAAAAAGAAAACAACTCAAATTTTTCTTTTTTTTCCTGATTTTTCTTCTATTTTAAAAATTACACAAAAATACAATTTGAGGAATAAATGTACAAACTTTCATTTTTTTCTGTATTTTTTTCTGTATTTTATTATCATTATTTTACTTCCTCCATTTTCATTTCTATATTATGTTGTGCAATTAATCTGTTTGGTAGCAGTCAGGAAGCCTGTACTATTTGTGCTATTTGCATATTTGGAATAATAATAATAATAATAATAATGGTTTGGATTTATATGGCACTTTTCTCTGGAAGTCCAGACTCAAAGCACTCGCACAGAGACCATTATTCATTCACATCAGATCGGAAGAGCGTCGTGTAGGGAAAGA
>OOFC01015140.1:14153-32649 GCA_900323345.1 Pseudochromis fuscus
GAATAATAATAATAATAATAATAATAATGGTTTGGATTTATATGGCACTTTTCTCTGGAAGTCCAGACTCAAAGCACTCGCACAGAGACCATTATTCATTCACACCTATTCATACTGGTGGTGGTAAGCTAAGCTAGCCACAGCTGCTCTAGGGCAGACTGACGGAGGCGTGGCTGCTAATTTGCGCCTACGCCCCCTCCGACCACCACCAACCCATTCATCCAACATTCATGCAGGGCAAGGTGGGTAAAGTGTCTTGCCCAAGGACACACCGACAATGACTGGGAGGAGTGGGAATCGAACCAGCGACCCTTCGGTTGGTAGACGGCCGCTCTAACCACTGCCATCCGTAAACTAAACTACAAATAAATGCCTACAAAATAAATGATAAACTATAAATAAATAAACAATGATAACTGATAAACTATAAATAAATAGATAAACATATAAAAAACACAAATGTATTATAATTTCACAGTTTTTTAATTAACAGATTCATTTTAAGCTAAATACTATTAAGTATATTTAAAAAAACATATTCATTGTAAGTGTAAAAACAAAAAAAGACAAAACATAATAAGATTTAGTGTAAAAGTAAAGCTACAAAATATATTATTATCACTGTATTGTTGTGAGTTTCATTATTTGTCAGTAGTATTTGGTTCCCAGCTGTCAGAGGAGTCCTGTTCAAACTCAAAACCAGATCAAATGTCGTGTATTTACCTAAACTCCACTCTTACTTCTATAATTGATATTCCTGTTTCACAGACTTCAGTCAGTCAGAGCCTCTTTATAAATGTCACCTCCTCCTGATGTTTGGTAACAGGATGTGTTCACTGCTGCACACTCAGCTCCCACATCACTCTCCTCCTTATCCCAAACTTTACTGCCCTCTCAGACACTGTGTTGCCGTCCATCATGAGGTCACACACACACTTCCTCTTGGCTTCTGCGTGGATGAAGTGACCTCAACATGGACGTCTGGAGGTCACTGGTGTGTCTGATGTGGAGCCATAATCACTCCCTGTGACTCCTGCATGTTAAAACCCACATCTGGTCTCTGCTGTGGTGATCACGGTGATAAACTCCAATATAAATTGATAACCACGCTGCTGTGACACTGCTGTGGTCCAGTGCACATTAAACCAGGCACACCAAGCTCATAATTACAGTTATTAACATATAAACTGTCTCATTTCATCAAATCCCCTCTCACCAGACACACAGATCTGTTCAACTTTTCCACAACTCACTCATTTTGCATTTATGGTGCTGCACTCATAAACAATAAAAAGCCAGAGGACGTGTTGTTGTTGTTGTTGTTACTGCAACCATGGCAACAGCTGAAGTTTAAGTACAATAACTTTCCATTTACAAATCACTTAAAGCTGCTGCAGCAACATGTTTACGTTAACAATGAATCAGATTATCATGTGGAAGTGGTCACATGCACACACACAATAACTACACATCCTGCATGTCCTCAACTGAGGGACACGAGGTCTGGACTGAATTTAATGATCTGTAAATTTATCACAGGAGCAATGGTCATCAGGTCCAACACAAAACACACCTCCCTGTGCTCGTCCGTCAGGTTGTGTGTGGTGTTTCATTTGTTGTGCGTTTTGGGGGAAAGTAACTAACGTGTGTCTCCCTGATCCTGGGACACAACAACAACAAGGTGATGAGCTGTCACTGCATCATTCAGGAGCTGAAACTTTCCCACAGGAGCTTCAAGACTGATGCTTTCAGGTGGAAGTGGGACATCATCACACTCTCCTGATGAGAGATTACTGTCAGCCCATTGGCCCAGAGCAGCATGTGTTTGGTACAGTCAAAGATGCAGATACTGTCTGCTTGTGTTGTCACAGTGATGCCAACAAACTGTACAGATTTAAAGGATAAAGGAGACAGATTATGGAAAATCCACTTTTTAATATATTTTATATGTACAGTACTGTTTGGTAGATAGATAGATAGATAGATAGATAGATAGATAGTTCTGTATTCTGCTATGCTGTGACATAACAATATATCAGACGGTGTCCAGTGTTGGACAAAGTACTTGAGTCAAACTACTGATACTCATGGTCAAATCTTACTCAACTACAAATAAAAGTTACTTGGTCAAAATGTTACTCAAGTTAAAGTACTAAAGTACTTAGCTTTAAAAATACTTAAGTATTCAAAAGTACATGCATTTAAAAATACTTAAATATTCAAAAGTACAAAGTAAAAGTACATTTTCCAATATCAGTACATTGCTGTATTGTTCTCAGTGCCCGAGTCAATCCCCGACTAACGTCTGCTTCCTGTTAATGTGGTATTTTAATCTGAAAGGGCTTCGATGAAAAGAAAACTCCTTCCTGCAGAGTGTGCATAATACTTTGTTGGTGACTGTTCGGTTTTGTTTTTTGTTTTCAAATTTCCCATCAAGAGGCTAACATGCTGTTTAGTGTTAAAAAAACCAACACCGTGCTGTTTCCTGTCTTCCCTCTTTATTGTTCGGTTCTGCTGCCGGTCACTTCCTGCAGATTTGCGCATGAGCGACGGTAACTCTACCTGGACAAACTGCCTGAAACGCATTGCAGCATAGACTGTATATAAAGTAAGTAACACACACTTCCTGGAAATGTAGTGGAGTCCAAAGTACAATATTTACCTTTGAAATGTAGCGGAGTGAAAGTAAAAGTATCCCAGGTTGTCTCCCAGAAGCGTAGACTCCGCCTTCTTGGATTTCTTTGTTACAACAGAAGTTTAACTGCGACATGAGAGCAGCCAAAACTCAGTTTGAGTTGTAAAAACTCGCACATGTTGTTACACAGGCTGCAGCCTCACAGCGGAGTGGATTCATCTCATTTTCATTTACTCACATTGTGCTGGTTTGCTGGTTACACCGACGGCGTCATTACGTCAGTGCAGAGCAACGGAGCGGAGCGTCTTAAAGGGACAGGCACCTAAAATCAGTCTGTTCTCAGCAGAGGTGATGCAGGGTGTTTTTGAGGGAGACTGAAATACAGGATCAAAGTGGAGTTTCTTTTCTGGAGGTGTATGAGACTTAGCTTGTTTAAACTGCCCTGAAACCAGTATAATATGTCTCCTTTAAATGAATTTCTAACAGTTACATTTTGGGAAACATAAAACACCCTTTGTTTTTCACCACACAAATTTACATCTTTGGTGTCGAGGATGCAAAACAAACCCACAGATTTAGATATCTGATTAACTCTGCACATTTAACTTTGGTGTGAAAATACTTTTTTATTGTCCTGCAGCACTTTGCTTTGATGTTGTTTTCCAGTTTTGGTTCACTCACTCAAAAATCAAAATGAAAACAGAGCTAAAATAAGAGTAAATACCAGAAATCTGAATTTAAATAAGTGCTGCTTCATATCTGCTGGAGGTGTAAACAAACATTCAACAGTTTGCAGTTTGCTTTGTGAGATTATAATGGACAGAAATAAAAACTATATTCTAAAAGCACTTTAAATAGGATTCAGTCTGTTTCCCTCCTCGCCACAGTCCACAGCAGCACAAAAAGCCAGAATATATTTAGATTTTCATTAAGTCCTGCCGCAGGTTGCAGACTTACAAGGCCGTGTGGTGTCCTCTGTGCTTGTTCAGTAAATACAGGAAAGCAGTCACACAGCATAACCTCACTGCCTCATATCAGTCCACCTCCATGTGCAGTTTAAAGAGGAGATTCAGCACTGAGGCTTTTATAGTTCATTTGGAAACATTGTCATTTTTTATTAGTAACGTATCTGAGGGAGTCTGTCCATGATCACCGTCTGTAGACTCCAACAGCTTCACGTGTCTTATTGAAGCTCAGTCGGCTGTAACTTTATTCTGCTGCTGCACCATCACTTTGATAAGTGGCTTTGGGGAGAGGGCAGCTATTTAAAGGCGTCTCTAACCATAGGTTTGATGTGTGGCAGCAGATCTGTTGAATCACGGTGAGTCAGAAAGGTTTGAGCAGCAAAACTGAAGTCGCTCCAATCACACAAACATGGCCCAGTGTGTCTTTGAAAGCAGCAGTGAGTCATGTTGAGAGAATTCCTCATCTAAACACCGGGCTCATATACTAGACAGTGTGTGTGTGTGTGTGTGTGTGTGTGTGTGTGTTTGTACATATGTGGGAGTAATCAGCTTACTTTTCCTTCTATTGGATGGAAAAGGTGAAACACACAAGCAACAAACTCCAAACAACAATCACACAACTATTTACTCATCAAAGTAAAAGTACTGCGATCCTCCTGCTGAAGTATCTTTTCTTTGTCCTTGAGTTTTAACACTGAACCTGACACCAGATCATCATCATCTGTTTATAGAGTGACTGATGATCTACTGGACGTGGTGTCTGTGTGTCCATGTGTTGATTTCACGAATAAAAACTAAGATGGAAAATATTTGACAACAAAAAAAGCAGCATTTCAAAATAAGAGGTGTGGTGAGAAGTTTTCCAGTTCATGTCTGGACGTTCTTGTCCTGGGACCAAGTTGTATTTATTATTCAGAGTTTTTATCTAAGTGTCCTGCACAGCACAACTTTACAACTTGACACTCAATTCAAATAAACACAATTCAGAAATTTTAAGTTGCAACACAAACCAGACAACAGAAGTTGTGTTGTAGTGGATACAGCCGTCTCTGTTTCAGATGCCAAACATCTTCAATAACTCTCACTAAACTAAAACATTTCCACATTAAATCACAAATCTGGATTATTTAACTGTATCTTATCAAACAAACATTTCTTATACATATAACACATCCATTGTCTTTTTACCAAAGCACAGGGAGCACAAACTTCTGTCTGCTGACCACAGTGTTTCAGACGGCAGATATTATTATTAGGGTTTTTCTGTGTGTTTTTTTTTTCACACAGGATCCCTGACCTCTGATCTTACTCAAAATTAAATCATTTGCTCCTCAGGTAATGGAAAAAAAATCATGACGATCCATCTAGTAGCTTTGGAAACATCTCACTTGAAACCAGGATCAGGATCTGGGATAGAAAGATAAACCAGTGCAGGAGAAAACCTAACCCTCTCATGGTGGAGGTCAAATTTACACATGTGGCAAATTTACCACAAAAGTTACAACTAGGTTTAACATAGAAGTTGCATCCATAGAGTTACAGCTGTGCGGTTTAGCATAGCTTGAAGAACTTTAGTAAACAATAACAACAGATTGTTATATACTCTCCACTTTATAGTTGTAGAAATATACATGTCACCTTTTCCTGGAGTGTTTCTTATATACAGCTCAAGCTGACTGGAAAAAAACAACTATTTACTGTTTTAATAGGTTTTATTCAGCGTCTTCATGTGGAGACAGTCGGATGTCATGTGACCTGCTGGTCTGTCTCTGAGTCCCATGAATCACCTCTTGACATCCAGCTCTAATGAAGCACATACAAGATGCACATCCAGCCCACACCACTATATTTTTAGAGCCAATTTTAAAGCTAATCAGCTAATCCATAGCCCAGCATGCTGGGTGCACTCTCAGCTGAGTGCTGCAGAGTGATTAAACCCTTGAAGGTCTCCCCGACCGTTAGAGGCACATTTTGAAACTTTGTTGTACTTCACCTGATCAAACCGAGTCCAGTATCTGTGGGGGACCAGATAATAACACATCGGCTGGGTCATCTTTTTACATAACACACTCAAAGAATATCTTATCTTATCTTAAATGTTGCGGCACTGTGCACCTCACAGTAAGAAGGTTTGGGGTTTGAATCTCGGCTCGGGTCTTTCAGTGTGGAGTTTGCATGTCCTCCCTGTGCATGGTAGGTTTTCTCCGGGTACTCCGGCTTCCTCCCACAGTCCAAACACGTGCTTGTTAGGTGAATTGATCAAACTAAATTGACCGTAGGTGTGAGTGTGAATGGTTGTCTGTCTATATGTTCGCCCTGCGGTAGGGTGTCAACCTGTCCAGGGTGACCCCGCCTCCTGCCTGATGACAGGGCTCCAGCAGACCCCTGTGACCCAAGTGTGGAGAAGCAGGTAAAGAAGATGACCACCTGATGATGACTGATGACATTCAAATGTCAACATGATCGACCATTAAACCCTCTAAATGTGTGCATGTGTGTCCAGTTTTATTTAGCGTCGAGGCTCCAGTGTTGTTGTATTATTGTTGTTTTTTGTTTTTGTTTAGTTATTGTTATTATTATTCTTCTGTCGGTAAATCCAGGTCTGGGGACTTAACCATAGGCAGTGCAAAGCTCAAAAAAAAATAAATAAATAAAGGAAAAAAAATCATGTAAGATAATACAGACTTAAAGATTTTCTTTGGGAAAAACCAAACCAAACAGGTGCTATCACAAAAGTGTGCTTTGCCAAATAACACAGAAACTGTCACATGCTTTATTTTTATTTATTTATTTATTTATTTTGCACAGTTGCAAAATGTGCTAAACCAACTCTTTGCAACTAGTCAGTTTTTTTTAAAGACTTGTATAAAGAGTTTTTACCCATATTTGTAGAGGGGAGGTCACCACAACGCACCCACACACACTCACTCTCTACAGATGGTTTAAAACTTGAATTCACTGTTTCTGATTCATTCATTTGTGTGGAGATTATAACAATGATCAAACACTGAAGCAACTGTTAAACCAGACTCTGCACTAAAGAAGAGGTAATGGATGAAAATGAAGAAAGTGAATCCACACAACAAGCTGAAGAAAATTAAACACGTGCTCTCTTTGAGCAGATGCACATGTTTACCAAAGATTACTGTACTTTTAATTATGACTGGGATATAAATAGCTCAGCTCTACATTCTGTGCTCGACGTGCAGTTCTCACTTTGTCACTTTCTCTTCCTTTCCCACGCACCAAGTAACTTCATGTAACCGTAAACACACTGGCTGTAGTCTCACCGCCTCCCTCTCTCTCCCTCTCTCTCTCTGTACCATGAAGTCATTGCGGAGCAGCCTCTCAGTTTCGGGCTGGAGCTGAAGGAGCGCTGTGGGCTCTTCACTTCAGGATCACAGGATCTGTGGAGCGACGGAGACTCCTCGGCGCACTCCGCTCTCAGGGTGACAACTGCAGCAGCCTGCATGGGAGCACCAAGTCCGACAACATGCACCTATAAAAGCTTCAACACACCGTCTGCTGTGTAGCTGTGCGAGGGGGAAAGTCTGCAAGCTCACTTTACTTCCACCGCTGAGGTGAAACCACCGTTAAAGGACCGTTTTTCTTTCTCTTTTTTTGGGCCAGCCTTTCTTTATTTCTCCCCCCTCGTCCGCCTCTCGCAGTCCCCTGCTCGGGTTTTTTTGGTACTTTTTCCCCCTCAGAGAGCTGCTGTTGTTTCCCTGCGTGTACCTGCTCTCCAGCACCCATGAATTCAGATAAAAATGTGTACCTCGGCAGAGACAAAGGCATCATGCGGAAGAGAGCCCTGCTCCTTCGGAAGGGTTGCAGCTTCGAGATTACCAGGTAGGTCCTGTCTTTTTGTCAAGGGCTGGGCGATCGCGTTTGTGTCTGGGACAAGAGGGCGACCAAAATGGCCAGAGTATCCCACGGAGACCGCACTCTCATACCGAGAAGTGCCACTTTTCGTGATTGAGTTTGTGATGTGGTTTTCACCTTGTGGACTGGTGATTTAGCCAGGATCAGGATCTGTGTGTGCGCGCATCTATAAGGAGCAGAGGGATGCCCCGTAACGTTGTGTATCCAGGATCAGTGCAGTCATATGGTGGTGAGGAGATTCCCTCCTTTATGCTTGAAATGAAATCGGATGTTTTCCCTTCATACTGTGGTTTTTATCCCGTGCGTTCACATTTGCGATGTGACCGCGCGGGGATGCGTTACGCACGGGTACATTTTGTCTGCACCTGCCTCTGCAACACTGTCAGAGCTGCTCGGTGGCAGGACGCGGTCCATCGTCATTTTATAGCCAAAAACAGGTCCTGATTGGACATTCCAGCAACCACAGTGTCTCAGATCTGTCCAATCCTGCCACAGATAGCTCCCAATGTGCAGGTTTTAATTCCACAGATTTACAAAAAAAAAAAAAAAAAAAGAGTGAATGATTTGGGATGAGGTCACCTGCTGTCGTCGTATGCCACCAGGAGGCACACACAGCTGGACACCTGTGAGTTCACACCCACCCTGAGGAGACAGACACATGCAGGCGGGGGGTCTGGGTGGTAAATAGACCACATAATGGGCTCACGGGGCTTCGCAGCGTGGTACCAGTGGGTTTTGCCAAACCTCTTGCAGGATGTATGTGGGCATCACCAGGATGACACAGACTGTGACCTGCTGTGTGGTCCATGCCATCCATCAGACATGCGTGTGCTGTGGTCTGGACCAGTGAGTCGCTGGTTTACTTAAAGCTTTTCCCCTTTCACTGATGTCACACCAGTTCCTTCCTCTTTGCATGATCTCTCTCTTTCTACAACACTTTCCAGCCTCGGTGGATGTTGGTTAATCACCTGTCATAGCAGTTGTGTTTGAGCATCTTCTTTTTAGCACATAAGCAGTTGTAGAGTTAAACCTGAGCCAAAACTAACCAGACAAAGGTAAACAGTGTTATGTTTGTGACTCAAACTCTGTCAACATGGAAAAACCCACAATTAATTTTGCCAGAGCAGAAGGTGACCTCAGTATTTGCATTTGTTTTGTTTGACCTACAGCCTTAAACGTCAAAATATCCAAGTTACTGTAACGTTAAACAGAGGAAAAACACATCTGAGAATTTGAAATTAATAAATATTTGATTAATTCATTTCCTTTTGACAAATCTCTACTTTTCATTATCTTGATTATATTGTGGTTAGATGATCATTCTGGACATATCTCCCCAACTCCCACCTTCACTTTAATTTCCTGCTATTTCAGACGATCTGTGGAGGTGTGAAGAAGATTACTCACGAATCTCGCTTTGTTGCGCTTATGGTCGATAAGTTTGTCTCCGTTTGTGTGTGACGGTGACACTTGTGTGTGTGTGTCCACTCTGCCAGGTCTGAGTTTTCCCCCCAACAGAGGGATGTGTTCAGGGTGCACGGTGCTTGCGGGGGTGAGCACTTACTTTCAAATTACACATCCCTTGTAATTAGCCTGATCTGTCCTGTGTAGTGAAGGAGCTTGTTCCATCTCTGTACGCCGTGGACCCTGAGTCACAGTATAAAGCTTCCTGGCAGTGAGTCTCTCAGACACTTGCAGTTTAACAGACAATCAATCAGAGCTGGGCCTGAAGTGCTACTGCAAGGGGGGAAATAGATTCTCTGCTGTACTAAAGGGGATATAAAAGACACTCAAGTAGAGGGGCTGCTGCTGCTGAGAAGTCTGTGTATAATTCATGGTGCTGCAGAGATGCATGACCCATACGGACTCCACAGCTTCATGAGGACACTCAGTGTATGTTGGGAACATGCTCTCAGGTGCATGGTTGCACACGCTCCTTCACACACACACACACACAGGCTGAAGTGTTTCCATATGTTTTCCTGTGTGAGTATGTCACGAGGTAGTTTTATCTAGTCATTGATCTGCCCTCTTTTTACTCCTGCAGGATACACACAGTCTTACAGCACTTTAAAGGACTTTCTGGGACTGCAGGCAAGGATTATTTTATTATCAGTTAATCTGATTATTATTGTACCGACTGATTGATAACGAGGATGGTAAATGCTCCATAATTGTAAGAAAGTGGTGAAAATCTTAAATCCCGTTGTGACAAACTAAAGAATTCAGTGTAAATTAATCAGAAATCCTCACAGTTAAGACTCTGGAGCAAATTCATGTTATTTCCTGAGTGATTTTAATAATCAGTGAATTATCAATATAGATCATTCATTGTTTCACCTCCAGAACTCACAAGTCTATTTTAAGTATGCAAAGCTGTCATGATCTGAGCTGATCTCCTGGAGTTAATCTGTTTTGATATAAACACATCACATTACATTATGATTTCCAACTGTGTTTTGGACAGAGCTTCACCATGACTAAGCCTTATCTAACAAAGTCAGCCGACTTGCCAGTTGGCTGATACTCGCACTGACAGCAGGTAGCTGCAGAGCTGCAGGTGAAAGCAGAACAGTCGGATGGACCACTGGATCCAGTTATTGGGTCAGTTTTCTCCCCGTTGTGCCAGATTTGCTGGTGGAGGGATGCAGGTGGTTTCATGTTTGTTCAGCTCATGTGCCTCGTGTACACTTCGCTGTGTGTGTGTGTGTGTGTGTGTGTGTGTCTGGACTTGCAGGGGAACTCCACTGGTTTTTCCACATCAAAGTTTGTTTCAAGTGATGTCACTCCAGTCCACATCAGTTTTACAATAAAATATCCTCAGATGTGGAGTTAAAAAGAAGTGAGTGTATCCTGCCTCTGTCTTATCCCTTTAACACCTGAGCCTCCAAATTTCCACTTATTTTGATCTCAAATTTCACCTGCAACATCTATCATTCATGTGCAGTTGCAGTGTTTTTGTTAAACTAAAAGTCTAAAATCAAGATCTGTTTTTGTGCTTTCTGCTATTGTTGTTTCATCGTCACTGTGTTTACACTCTTACACTTAGTAGTATATAGTTAACCAGCTGTTTCGCATGCTTCTGGGAGAGGCGCTAGTAGGGCTGAGCGATATGGCTGAAAAATGTATCATGATATAAGTGTGTCATATTTGTCGATATCGATAATTTTTTATTTTTTTATTTTTATTTTTTTACCTATTCGAAATACGGTCCAGGAGGAAAAAAAGACTGAATTTAAATACTTTTACTTTAAACGTAACCTTTAACCAATCAATAAAGAGCAATAAACAAACATGTCTAATTATTTTTAAATATGTGCATTTGTGCCGTCTTGTAAAAATGTTTTAGACCTCGTACAATGTAACGCAGGTCAAACGTGTGAATCAGATTCTTGTTTCCACACTTCTCCACTGTACTGAGTGTTAGCATGTCTGTTGCTAAATGATACGCCGCTGCATCCGTTATTTCTTTTCTCACATTTTGTCGTATGACACTGCTGCAGAGTACCTCTCGATGGTGGTCCACCTGTACCAACAGATGTCAGTGGCTGTCGCTGTTTGACGTCGCTGTCCTCCAAAGGATGAGAGCGACTGAGGTGGTAAAATAAATGTCTCGTATTGCCAGACTTGGTAGGGACGATGACTTGTTAACGTGCCCTCTGCTCTTTCCTCTCACGCTGTCGCCTCATTCTCTCGTTTCACTCCACGCCGTTCATTTTTTAAGAAGTTATGAGGCACGGTGGCGAAGCATGAAACTGTGCATGTCACTCAACAGGTTGTTGCTAGGTTACCAAAGAGCGAGTGAGTTTGTTGATGCCGCCAACCTTGCTAGCTGGGCCGTGAGAGGTCGGGAGGCTAAAGCCCTTCCTCTGCCTACATCACCCAGAATACCCTGCGGTTTTGGATCGTTGTTTTCTTCCTGATTTTTTTCTAATAGAGCTCCGTGAAACTATCGAACATTCTATTGAACGTATTTTCTATTTATATTGATCATGTGTCTATCATGATAGATATCACTATCGTTTTATCCACCAGTCCTAGGCGCTAGTGAAATTACCGTAATGACACCATATTCACTGTACAATGCAACACCTCAGCTCTCAGGAACCGTTAGAATTTTTCTGATTGCGCAAACCGTGACATAGTTACGGTAATCCAAAGACGCATGTGCAGACCTGTCACCGACGACAGCTCAGAATTAAAGGGTTAAAGTAGCATAGTACTCTGGACTTTCAGTTGCATTGTGGGTAATGTAAGGTTCAGGTTTTACAGGGAGGATGAATGCTGTCTTGCAGAAATGACCACATCTCTGGTTGTGCTGCATCACTTTTAATCCACCGTGAGTCAGACAGTGTTATCAGAGTGCAATGCTAATCAGTCTTTGTGGAAATATGAGCTTATTATGATCGTGCATAAGCAACCACACACAGAGCTGTGTTCTTTGCCCTCAAGTCTTGAGCTTGACAAAGAGAGGGTCTGGACTCCCTCCAGGAACAACAAATCCTAACCTATTTAGAGTCTCTCTCCATTATTTTCCATAACAATTGCCGGCTGTCTCTTTGTCAAGTCCGCCTGTCACCGCAGTCCTGGCTCTGGTCTGTCTCAGAGCACTTCCAGGCAGCCTCGGCTACTCGTGCGTGAATGAGATTAGGCTACACGGTGACACTTGAAGGAGCCAAGAAAGCATTGGCTCGACTCTGACCACAGTCTGGCAGCGCAAACACAACTGTGGGAGATGGTGCCAGAGGGAGGGAGGGGTGTGTGTATATGTGTGTGTGTGTGAATGGTCATCGCTACCAGCACAAGCAGAAAAACTCACGACCACAGGAGTAGGGTTGGGTATCGTTAGGATTTTTATGAATCCGATTCTCATTTCGGTTCTGCTTATCGATTCAGGTTCCTAACGATTCCTTATTGTGATTCCAAAAACGAAAAAAACAGGAAGCCAAATGTATGTTTAACATTAGTGTATATTTAACATATTAGTTTCCCAGACGTGTTGCATTTTCCACGTTAGCCGCTCTCTCTACTAAAATGAATCCTTTTTTTTTTTTTTTACATTACTCCTTTTCCACCAAACAAGAACAGATGCTAGTTTCGGGCTGGTTCTAGTCCTGGTGGTTAGTTGGTTCAGGTCCCGTTTAATTACCTTCACCAGTTGAACCGGTTTGTTTTTCCACTGGCAAGGAGCCAAGTTGGGGCCGCGTCACCGTAAAAGGTCAGTATGTCACTGCATAGGTAGCCGGTTCACAACAACCGGCCGCTAGCAAGCTAGCTGCTGTTAACAAACTACTGTTACCCTATTACTATCAGTCCATGAAAACAATGTTGTTTTCAGCAGATATTCTAGTTACAACATGATTGAGTAAACAGTGGAAAAGGGGAAACTTTCGACCGCTTTCCCCGGTCCATTTCCTGTTGTCATGCGGCGTCACGTGACGTGTTACAGACAGGTCCTGGCAGATATCTAAAGTCCGTTTGCAGCCGTTGTGTAAAATGAGCGCATCTAGGAACCGATAAGCGGAACCGAAACTATAATTTTTTATGGGTACCCGGTACTCACTAAATTTAATTCAGTTCCTACTTGGAACTGAATTTCAGTACCAACCCTACACAGGAGGAGGATGTTTTCTGATGGAGAACAAAAATGCAAAGCTTTCTATGAATCCAGCATCAGCAAGTTTTTAGATGGACACTAAGCTGATGGTGTGGACTCCTCATCCATCCCTCACAGAGCACTGGTGGTTCATTTAAGGAAAGGCATGCACTGGCAGAGAGCAGTCAGTTACTGGGCCATGTGGAAAGAAAAGCCCATTTATCATCAGAGTTGGGACAAAGTGTGATTAGGACGTGTTACTATGGTTTGACTTTGTAACGCAGGCCTAACAACCACATCAAGATAAGGAGCCTGTTTACACTGTCGGCTGGAAAGATTAGGTCTGACGGCCTGGATGAGCTGCTTTTGAAATGCGTGCCGTTCATTAATCGCTTCTCTCAGTTCGCTAATGTCATGTTGTCTTTCAAAGCACGCCTCCATTCACTCATTAAACGCAAAACGCAACCCACAACAAAGTGGCGATAACTCCGCAGTAATGGAGCAGAAATAGACGCTGGCGGTGGGACTGCAGCCTCTGAAACTCCTGACACACTCACTCACTCACTCACATCCTCCTTTCTTCCTGAACTTCTCACTCCAGAGGTTATGTGAGTCCATTTGCTTTGAAATGCTATCAGTGTCTTCATTAACCTCGCCTCCTGCCAAACCCACAGTGTTTTGTGACGACAGTTGCCAGGGGTTCTGCCGGAGCTTGCTGCTTGGGAGATTGGCACAAGACGGGATCCAGATGTAGCCGTGCTGCGTTCACGTGCTTTGCAAAGGATCGGGAGAGGGAGTTATGAGCATGTGCATCTTTTTTAAAACAAAAAAAGAAGAAGAAGAAGAAGAAGAAGAAGGAGGAAATATGTATTAGGGCGGGTCCTCTTGTGGTTTCCTGGGGAAGCTTTTACAGTACAGTAGGCTTCAAAGCCTTCCCAGAGTCTTTATGTGAATGAGGAACATGTGTTTTGAATGTCAGACATGTTTGTTGTGTAGCTCTAGGAATACACTAGCAGGAGTTTGGTGTTGATGCTGGAAGTGGCTGTGATGGGTTGGGCTGCTGGGGTCTCCCTCTGTGTTACAATCTGTCATGAAGCACCAGTGGGAGCTGCACTGCTGGACTGACGGACATGTTTGCTGACTGAAGGTGTTTCTCTGCTTTGCATACTCTGAGTGCTCTCACTCAGACTTGGTTGTTGTACATACATGTGTTTATATAGACAAAACAGAATGAAGAAGTAATGTAGCAGTTGGAGAAAGCTGAAACATAATAATTTAACCCTTTATCACCTGAGCCTCCAAATTTCCACCTGGATTTTTTATGATTATTTTGATTTCAAATTTAAATTTAACATGCAGGATCTAACCTTCATGTGCAATTTGTGTTTTTGTTCACTACGTCTCTGAAATCTAAATCCGTTTTTGTGTTTTTCTGCTATTCTTGCTTCATTGTAACTGTTATTACACTCCTACAACATGTAGTACACAGTAAATCACCTACTGCTGAGTGAGGAGAGAGAAAATTACCATAATGACACCATAAAGTGCAACATCTCAGCTCTCAGAACCGTTTTAATTTTTCTGATTGCGCAAATCGTGACATAGTTACGGTAATCCAAGGAGCATGTGCAGACCTGTCACTGACAACGCGCTCTGAATTAAAGGGTCAATTATCAGTTACTCCAGTAATTATTGAGGATTAATCATATGGACAACAAGTCCTCTCATGGAAAAGTATTTTCTGGTGTTTTGTTTCTTCTTCATCCTCTGATTTTGCCCAAACTTGCTTGGATGATGCCTCATGCCTCTACCAGACTCTGAAACAGCTTTTATCCAGAGGCCGTGAGACAGATAAACGCAGAAAAAGCACGCTAAGATTGACTTCCTCTTATTTGCATGTGCTAAATAATTTTAGATACAATATTTATAAATTGAAGCAGGTGGCATTTATTGTTTATTTACTGTGTATTTATTGTAGATTGTAGAATTTTTGAATTTCTGCTGACATTTGGGATCTGAGGCAGTGTTTCGTTTTTATGTGTTTGTATCTATATGCTGGAATGACAATGAACTTGAACTTGAACTTGAACTCATCTCCAGACCTGTTCAGTAGTTTTTTTTGTAACAAAGGTGAAAACGTTTCCTCCTTGGTGAAGGTAATTCAATCATCTCACAATGTGATGACATCATCTCGGTAATGGTTTGGTTATAGGTTCAACCACTTTGTTTTTTTGGCTGAAAGAAACTCATGTTGTTGGGAACAGGAAACAGTGGGCGTGGTTTTCTCGAGCCACCATCAACACCTGTATGTGAAACCATCCCCTCATGTCCTCCTGGCAGATAAGATGTATAACTCCTGCTGCTGTTGGATGTCTGATCCTTTCAGTGTGAACATATGATGTTTCGGGCTGTTGTTCAGTTTCATTTATAAAGTTCCCAGAGTCAAAGTAAACGTTGAGACTACAAATAATGAAAAATATTCATACCTGACGGCCTCGAGGCAGAAAGTTTTCCTACATTTAAATTTTACTGGCACCTTTATTACTCACACTGCAACTTGCTGCCCACAGTTTGGTTGGAGATTTATTGTCCTGCACTCGTAGTAGCCACTGTAGCCTCGAGCCTGAACTGCAGCTAACAGGGTCTGGTGCTTTTTGTTTTTTTACATTACTTTTCAAACTTTCACAGCTTTCTCATCATGCAGCAGAGGTGTGAACAGACTTCACTGTCTCACTTTAAATAATTAGTTGATAAATCCATTAGTCAGATTTTGTATCTCTGCAAAGATCCAGGAGCCATGAGTGCATGCACGCTCTCTGTCCAATCTTTGATCACTTATCTGATCCCCATAGAAGGCTTTAGGTGGGAAACCGAAATAATGTGCGCGAGGCTGGTTGTGCTCCGCTCAGCCGTACAGTCGCTCCCACAGTGAGGTCTGATAAACACTGGACTGTAATCACTCCCATATGTGGCTGCATAGCTCAGCACAACCCGGCACAGTTCAGCCATGCGCACAGTGCCGCTCATTTAGACAGAAAAATAGACTCGAATTACCAGAAGAAAAAATCCCCCCGAAAACAGAGAGAGAGAGAAAAATCCCTCTGTTGATTACAACCCTATGTAAACTTTTACTCTTCGTCTGCAACATCTGCTTCCATTTAGGGCTTTAAGACACATACCTACACATTAAAATGCACCGTGCACTGCTCCAGGAAAGCTCGGAGGCTGGAGCAACATTTCCCATTATAGTTGGCTGGAATTAGCCCAGCGCAGAGTGAGTTGTACTTAAAGCCGAGTGCTGGTCGCCTCCAGCTCAGCCGCAAGCCACATGCACACAAAGCTCCTAATCTGGGGAGTGTTTTCTTTTTTCTCAAAGTTGTATAAACTTCCTTTTTTTTTTTTTTATACCACATTCACTGTCAAGGATGATGCAAAGCCAGAGTGAGTGTGTGGTGAAATGCCAGAGATTAGAAGAGAGTGTGAGAGATCAAAGTTAGCCCACGCAGCATGGGAACAGTCTGGGTGTACGCTGCACTGTGCTTCATCGCACCGGCCCACTGCCCCCATCCTCACCCCTCACAGAGAGCAGCCGTCCAGGAGACACCGAGGAGGAAGTGGAGCCCGTGAAGGGTTACTGTTGTACATTTTTACCCCGCGGTTTCCACGGGAAGTCGGCCAAAACCTCTTCTCGGGTCGAGCAACAGAACGAAACGTGAAAGAATGAAGGAGCAGTTTAAAACATGAGGGTCCACTTTGAGAGGAGGTTGTAACAGTTACATTAGTGCAGAAAACTACTGCTTCATCCTGCATGTTGCTGCTGCTTCTGAGCTGCTCTTAATGAAGGATCCATTCTGGCTCAGATGTATGTACAGCAGGAGATGAACACCTACACAACTGTGCAGATAAATGGATTTTCCAACACTCTACTACACTTTGTTGCCCTGAGGCTGCACACCCTCTAATTTAAAGATATTTTAAGACCCTGTGACTCATAACCTGTTTCTTATGGATCAAATTAAGGGACTAGTGCAGTGTGTGCAGTGTTTAATTTCAGAGTGGAAACACCTTTTCAGAAAACTGAGCCAGCTACGATGTGGAGCAGTGCCAGAAAAGTGTAAAGCAAATAAACCCGAAATACTTCAGTGTACAGATACGTCTCCCACGCTCTGTTGATCAGCAAGTGTATCCACCATGTTCTCTATATGTTATTACTTTTACATTTCAGGTATCCAGAAACCTTGTTTTTTCTTCTTGATTGGAAAGTGAAGAGTCTGAAGTATGTCTCACTGGAAACATGAAAAACTGATATTCATCAAATATTTGTTTGGATATATCGGAGCCTAAATGCTATTTTGTTTGATTAATGTTTGGACAATACTTTAAGTTTATAAGTTAAAGGTATTTTTTGTTAATTATGATAAAAAAAGGAGCTACTTGCATTATTTGCATTTAAACATGGACACTTCATATTGATAAGTTATTAGAGAGTTCATGTTATTTCAGAGTGTGTGGATAAAGGAAAAGGTTTAACGATTTCATTCTTAATTGGCTGTAATCACTAGTGTAACATCATGGGTATAGGCCCCGGTGCAAATATTTTTTTTGTGCCTCCACCCCCGCCTGAAACACAAGCATACCTCGTGCACGCTACACACAAGCACGCACGCACACACACACACACACACACACAGCCACTCAAGAGGGGCTAGGCTAACGCTAAACGTGATGCTACATTTTCTCGTCAATTTTCATCCACTTGCTTTTTTTTTCTTGCTGAAATGAGAAACAACTCACCTCACACCATCATCACGACTGACAGGTCTCAACATTATTGGACAAATGATCTTCTCCTCCTCCCACACCAGCCAATCAGCATCACCGACTCACTCCAAGCTGTTCTGTTCACAATAACTGGGCCTGTGGCAACTCTGGACAGCTGCTTTTTTTCCTTCCTTCATGGGCCCCTGACCACGTCTGGGCCCCGGTGCAGCTGCACCAGATGCACCGTCCATATTTACACCACTGACTGTCATGTGTAAGGATGTGGGTGGGTGTGGTTACCTGGTACCTCGTGGTTTTATTTTTGAAGTAAACAGCATTAAGAGAGGATCGCGTGGAGTGTGTTTTGTTTGTCGTTGATGTGGATGAGGTGAAGGGAGTAGAGCCTCAAGCTAATGGCTTCACTAATTAGGAATCTACATTATATTTCAATTTTAAAAAATCAAGAGACACCAAAAGATAAATAAGTCATAAATCAGTCAACAGAGGGTTAATGTTGCTTATATCAATGAAATTATGAGAAACACCTGCTTATTCATCCAGTTATCCAGTAATGTAGCAGCCGTGCAGTTCACAGAATCCAGACGTTAATTTAACCAATCAATCAAAAATCAAAGAATCTGATCCCAGTGCCTTTGA
>OOFC01015140.1:41473-52530 GCA_900323345.1 Pseudochromis fuscus
GGGTTCATTTAACCCAATGAGAGGGATTGGGCAAAAACCCACAAATTGTTGCATGAAAACTACAAAATACTTGGTAAAAGCTACAAAATACTGGGTAAAACTACAAAATACTTGGTAAAGACTACAAAATACTTCATAAAAGCTACAAAATATTGAGTAAAAGCTACAAAATACTTCATAAAAGCTACATAATACTGGGTAAAAGCTACAAAATACTTAATAAAAGCTACAAAATACTTGGTAAAAACTACAAAATACTTGGTAAAGGCTACAAAATACTTGGTAAAAGCTACAAAATACTTAATACAAACTACAAAATACTTGGTAAAACCTACAAAATACTGTGTAAAACCTACAAAATACTGGGTAAAAACTATCAAATGTTGGATAAAACTACACAATGTTGGGTAAAAACAGAATACCAGGGTTAATTAACCTTTAACATGTAGTTCCTCCCATATTAACCCAGGTCTGGGTAATAACAACCCAACATTTTGTAGCTTGTTTTAAAGCTGATTTACCGCCAGTTCAAGACTTTAGAGAGTTTCAAACTGATCAGAGTAGATCTGCTGCACAAACCAGGAGTCACATCTAAGAGCAAGAAAAATGAAAATGCATAAAAAATTGCCCCTGTTAAAATTCCCAGAGCGGAGGATGTGAGGCTGAGTCCTGCATCCTGACATCACTGTGCGCTCCAGGATACTGAGAAGCTTCGTGATGTAACAGCAGCGACTCAAAAAGAAAGCTGCTTTGAATGGTGCCTATTGCGTTGCAGAGCCTCCAGCAAAAAAAAACAACAGTGGTGACTGGAAGTGCACCATTGATGTGAGAGAGAGGGAGAGACAGAGAGAGGGGGTAAGAGAGAGAGAGAGAGATCACACACAGTAAACGCACAGCTCCTATGGCACAGCCGCTCCTCTCTAACTCCATCATGCAGTCAACACTTTGCCGCTGACACAGGAACCACAGAAGAGTCGGACCGACCACTAAGCAGTGGGTTTGGATCAGCTGTTGTCGGGAGTTTTGCGCCGCAGTGATGCCTGTGCGCTCTTAGCGAGAAGAGAGACGCGGACCGGGGAGGGGAGGAAAAAGACGCCGGTTTGTTGTTATTGTTGTTGTTGACGTGTGGTCCGCTGGACTGACATCGCATGGGGACATGAACAGCGTGGATCCAGCTTCCAACAAACTGTTGACTTTCAATCAGCGGTAAAGGAAAAACTACTCAATCCTGCTCGTACCTGTGTGAATGCATGGCACTATGCGCATCTGTTGAATGCATCGCTCTGTTGTCGTCGCTCTGGCACATCCCTGCAGCACTCGCATATTTTATGCAGCCCCCCGAGCAATTTAGATACAGGCAGAAAACACACCTGCTCCTGTGCGTAAAAGTGTCGCTATTAACCCTGCTGTAGTGGCTAATTAGCTGTGTTTACACTAATCAACAGTTGGGGTCAAGTTTTCATACTTTACGTATCGTGTGCATCTTTTATTTTTTATAATCGATCTTTTCTCATTTACTCCTGGAGCACCACTGAATCCACAAGTCTGAAAGCTTTTAATTTAACCACTGGGTTTATATTAGCACATTCAATCCTAATTGGTTCATGAATTGCCTGTTTTTTCGTTACAGTATGTACATGGAAAAAATATGAATTATTCATGCCATGCTTTTCAGTTCAAGGTAGAGAGGAGGTGCTTGCAGCTCTGTGGCACTATGACAGTGTATATGTGGCAGTGCTGTACAGGCAGACATAAGGCTTAAAGTGTGCAGCTGAGTTCAGATACAGTCCAAGGTTGCTCTGGAGCTGCTCTTTTCCAGCTCTTTACTGTAGATGCAAGTGGAAAATGCCACCGCTGCAGCTCTTTACCAGCTTGAAAGCAGCGCCGGTAAAGAGCTTTGGACCGCAGTGACAGTTGGACACAATGAGCCAGATTATATAGTAAAGGCTCAGCTCTTATAGCACCCAAACATGCTTCTTCTGCTGCCTGTACTGCACCATTTGTGCAGAGAGAAGAGTCCTGAAATGTCCATTCATCATATTGCAGCTATGGCAGGAATTGTTCTTTTTTTCCCTCATTTTGTGTGAGAATCATCTGCATCTTTGTTCTTACTAAGAATAATCCTGAGGTTGTGACAGAAAACTGCATGAGGTGTTAGTATTAATACTCTGCGCTGTAGTGCACCCAGCAGCTGTCAGTATCTGCAACTGTGTTTGTTATTACACACAAATCAACAATAGCAAACCTCTGTGTGTGCACCCAGTGAACTGAGATTGGATAGAAAGGGATTTAAATCACAAACTGACTGAAAAAGTTCCTGAGATTTTCCAAAATATTGTCTTTTCTGAATATTTTGTAGTGTGATTTCACAGAGCTGCTGCTGCCACGAACATTCATAGTATTTATATTATCACATGTATTTCCAGATGTGTGCTCCATGTGTTGTTTTTGGCAGCGTTGTTGGTTTTGTGACTTTTGTCCAGTTAAATTTTGTTTCAGAGTGATATAGTGTTACCCAGTCAATGAATGATGATGAGGTTCTGTCTCAAAACTCCTAAAATCCTAGAAACTCCCAGTCTCTTATAATGGACAGATGTTTTAACGAGGTACTGATGCATTTTCACCTTAGGAGGGCAGCAGTGTATAGGATCAGTACAGCTGGATTATACTTTGGCAGATGGTTTGTGCTCTCTGAGAGGTTTCTAGTTTGGCAGGTTTTTAACTGGTCAATCCACTAACTATCACACCGTCCACACGGAGACAAAAACCAAAAGGTTTTAAAACATTTCCCCCTGAACGGGGAATTTATGTGTGCGTCTACGCGAAAACGCTGTAGTAAATACTCCAGGCCTGTATGTGGCGCTGCAACGCTGCCTCAGAAACACACCAAAACAGAGAAGAAGACACGGAGCATGCGCATTACACTCCTGTGACACGGAGCATGCAGCAAACTAGTACAGGTAAAAACAACACTCATAACAACACGTACTTGTTGCTCATGGTAGATGTATAGTTTCAGAAGATTTTGCTGTAAAAGGCAAAAAAACCCAAAAAACCCAGTAGCTGCCGCAGCACTGATGCGACGCTGTATTCCGCCATTGTTACTGTTGTTGTCGCGGGTTGCGCATGCGGGTTAAGGGAGGGGCGGGGCTACGGATGGCGTCTTCAGAGTTTCCCCACTCTGGGACACGTTTTCAAAAAGTATTGTTTTCAGCTCCAAATATGCCATCTCCGTGTGAACGCAAGGTGTAAATGATAAAAAAAAAAAAACGTTACCATTAACACTGAAACACTTCTCCGTGTGGACATGAACATTTAAATTGTGACCCGATGATGTCAGTAAACAAAATCCAGTGAGATCCTCATTGCAACACGTATCAATCCTTTTTGCTCATGTGCAGTAGAAGTAGAATTTCAGACAAACTCATACTTGTAAAGAATATTTTTTTTGTTGTTGGGCACACTGTGGGCTCCTTGAATGTTGAATATGACGCTCCCCACTGTGTTGTGCTCCTGGAGCTTCTGTTGACAGGTACATGCTCCTCATCAGACTCAAGCCACTTTAATCCCTCTGCTTGTTCCACCTCTTTAATAGGTGTCAGCACAGCTTGAATGTTGCTTATCTGTTTGGTCTGACAGGAACCACCTTGAGTACAAACACTTCCAAACAGGCTACACCTCCCACACGTGTTAAAATACCACACATTTTAAAAGTGAAGAAGCTAAAATTGGACAATGACTGTTTTCCCGAGTACACAAACATGCATTCTCAGTCTGGCAGCAGTACTTTTCCTTTGGGCATTACACAGCCAGGATCTGTGGTTTTGGAAAAAATAAAAAACATCGTGCCCTTAAAATGAACCACTTGACTGCTTTGATGCGAGCCAAAAAAGCCACACCAACTAACCGAGGTTATAAAACAAAAAGTCTTTCTTGAACCACAGCCACTTGAGAGCATTTTTTAAAGAGCACAAGCAGTTTTAAAACAAAAGTCATCGTCTGGTTTGACTTACTCATCTGTCATTTGCACCTTTTACTTCAAAATATCCCTCCACAGCCCCCAACTCACCAAACTCTTACAGGAGATGAGCTCCACTGGGAGAGTGGTTTTCATCAGTAAGGTGGGTGGGGTAGCATCACTTAATCATCTCCCTCCAAGCTACAGTTCGTGACCCGCTTCTTAGAAGAAAAGTGAGGGGTAGGAAAGATAGCGACCTGGGTGTCAAGGGGAAAAAAAAGTGGGAGAACATGAAGGTAGAAGCTGTGATGGGGTACGTGTTGCCATGCAGCGGCGCCCTAATCACCTCTGTGCAGAAGGAGGCGAGGATGAGGGAAGAGTGAGGAAGCAGTGATGGATACATCCTGTGGTACCAACGCACAAATGCGCCCTTTAAGGTTGAGTGTGCATTATGTATTAACAGCCTCACTCTGCCTTCATCTTCCTCTGCAGAGACAGAGAAACCTGACCAGGGAGGGAAGAGTTAGGTGGAGATGGAGGGAGAGTGGGGGATGTGAGCCACAAAGACATGGGAAGCAAAAAGCATGGAGGTTATACTGACACAGTCGTACAGATGCATGCTAATGCAGGGTATGTAAAATATGTAGGATATAGAGTTAATAGCTCTGTTTAATGCAACCATAGAGGGATAATCTTTGACTCGCTGATATATTTTATACATTCCTATAGGCATGAATTCAAGTTTTACACAATTGTGTGATGAGGAAAGGTGCAAAATTTACTAATGTTATTTAGAAAGAGGGTCAACAGAATAATTTCTTGCTATGCCAACATTGATTGGGTTTCACCAGCTGGATATGAATAAGTGATCATCACATGTAGTCTTTGATTTTCTCATTTTTACTGCAAACTCATGTCTGTTTACATGAGTTTCTATTTACTCATGTCCTCTTACATAAAGACACTGAATGCACCTTTATGTTTGAGGAAGCTCTGTCTGTGGATGTAGTGTTCACAGTCGACTGTTAGTAGCTGAAACAGTTACAAGCTTGATCTTTGTGGACAACACAGGGGCTTAATAAAAAGGGCAATCTGTGCTTTTAGGTCCTTTGCAGTATTTGGAGTATTTTGTGGCTCATATTGTTTTGCAGTACTTCACAAGCTAATATACCTTTCTCTGTGAAGATTTTATTTTCCTACAGATGAAGCAGCAGTAATAAATAATGCAGGTTTAGAAGCATTGGTAGATGTTTGGTACAAGTGGCTGCAACTTCATATTAGTGAGTGAGAAATCTCCTCATCCAACTCCCATTTGTCTTGTGCTGTAACAAACGTCAGTCATCACACCGTACCGATGCAGCCTGAGTTTCTGTGCAGTTGCTGTGTGACGACCACGTCTCCCAGAGTTTTGTCCTGTGTGGCGCTGACTGTCTTCAGAGGCGCTGCGAGCTGCACGCCGTCCTTTCTTTTCCTGCTTTCTCAGCGTGAGCTCTGTGTGTGCGGTTGTGTTGGAATAACTTCACATCCTGACAGCATGTGTGATGTATTACTGTACAGTAGTAGCGTAGCAGCATCTGTTTGTACGCTCAGTGCTTTCTGTCTCCCTCCTCGAAGCCTCCCTCTTATTAACATCCTGTTCAGCACGTCTCTTTAACTAACTTCTTCTTCTTCAACATCTCGCTGTGGAGCTCTAAAAACTGCTTCAGCCGACCTCTCCACTTCTATCTGGCAGTGGCTGCTTCACCAAAGGCTCCATTTCTGACATGATTTAGCAACATTCTTCCTGCATTTAATATTCCAGAGAAATAAAAAGCTATAAAAAGGCGGCTCTGAGAACACTGCCTTCTGTGTATGGACAAATTAATTGATCGTTTCAGAATTATACCCGGCTTGTTCTCTCCGTTTCATCCTCTAAGATTTTGGTCTTTCTACAACGACTGATTCTTCTACTTGGATGGAGCTGAATCAATAGTAATATGATCATCATGACTGAAGATAAGCAGTGATACATGGGCCCATTCTCTGTGGCTATATTGAGGCTTGACTCTCTAACATAGTTCTTGAAAGGTCATTGTGCTGTAAACTGATGTGTAGCCTGCAGTGTGGGGAACCCTCGGCTCACGTTTGGTGTACCTACATGGTATCTACTCAGCTCGGTTACATTTCCATGACAGTAAACAGTCCCTCCTCCATGCAGCAGGTCATCAGGTGAAGGAGGAGGAAGTTGATCCTCAGTGATCTTCATAATAACTGTTGTGGTGTCACAGAAACAGTTTGAAGATTGTTTCAGGAGAGAAATGAGTTGTTTTTACTTCAGATATGTTTTTAATTCATCAAGTTAGAGCCTGGTTAAAAACTTGCTCTGATGTTTTCGGAGATATGTTCTCTCACTACAACCTCCATCAGCTGTTTCACCGACCTCAGAGCTCATGTTTTATCATCTTACATTTTGAAATAAAATTTTAACATTGCACTAAAGCCTGTAATTGTAGATTGAACCGGTACAAATATTTCTGTGCCGCACAGTGATGATGCAATGATGCAGTGACGATTCTGATATCATCCAATAAGATTTTAGTACCTGCTCGTACCTGACCGGGTACTTTCTTTAGAAGGTAGTAAAAAAGTCGTACCAGGTACCAAGTTGCAGGTACTTTTGCAGTGGAAACACACCACAAACCAAGGTGAGGTGATACCTAATAAATCCCTGTGCTGGAGGTAGAGCTGGGAGTTACCTCTGCTCAGCTTAGCATAATGACTGGAAACAAGCTGGCCAAAAACTCTGCTCAACTAACACTCGTTAGGTTCACAAACTAACAAATTCTGTCTCTTTTTGCTGCAACCCCCAAAAACCTCGACACAGGCGAGCTGTAGAAACTGAATTAATGTCAAATAATTCCTTAACTTATTAGTTATTGAGATGTTAAACTTGTTGCACCTTTAAATGTGCATTTAGATTTTTAAAGTTCCCATGTGTTGAGTGTGAATCTAGAGGAAGAGCTCCTGATTATCTCTGCATGTGTGAGGCTGCAGTGCGTCTCCATTACAGTGGTTCTTCGATGCAGATACACTGTAAAAACCTCTTGTACACACAGGTGACAATGTCCTGTTAGCATAACTTTTTGTACTTTTATCTACTGTGTGTATGAGTCTGTGTGTGTGTGCTGGTTTCTTTTAATGCATTTGTGACTGTATCTGCTCTGTGTGTGCATTTGACTATTTGAGCAGCAGTCAGTTTTCCCAGCCAGTCTCCATCTATCACTCCAGCTTAATTCAATCAGGACCCACATCTCTATCAGAACTGGGTTGGCCACCGCTCTCGGCCAGTCACCATGCCACCAGCAGCCCCGCCACACCGGCAAGGACTCAGGCAGAAAGGAGGGAAAGGAAAGAAATAAAGAGGGGGAAACAGAAGGGATGAGAAAAGGACTTAGTTTGAACAACAGAGTGAGATAAAGAGACAAATGCTGCAACTTGAGTATGAGTGATCACACTACAGTTTTTGTTTGCACTGGTGTGATTGAAGGCCATGTGTCTGACCATGCGTTTGTGTTACAGCTCTGCCTCTGAGGACTTGGGCTGCAGGCGTGGAGACTTCAGCAGGAAACACTATGGTTCTGTGGAGCTGGTGAGTCCCACCCACAATGCACCTCTCCTTTTGTTGCTGTGTGTGTCTCAGTGTGAGCGTCTCCTCATCCTCTTTCCCCTCACCCTCCTCATTGATCCTTCACTTGATGATCTCCCCTCCCTCCCGCTCTCGTTGCCTTCTCCTCTTTCTGTTGGCATGGACGGACAACAGAGGGGGACTGATGAGTCATGACGTACTGGGTGTGGTCCAGCGATGTGCATTGCCAGCGTGGATCACAATGGGTGGCTCCGCTCGCAGCGATGCCCGACTCCGCTCGCTGCCCAGCCTCCAAACTTAATTTGTTTTGTTTTGACGCTGCTGGTGTAAAGCTGCAGCACAGTTGTGTGTCTTTGTGGTAGATTACTAAGCTGTTGAGTCATTGTTGCTGTGGAGAAGTGTGTGTATGTGTGTGGACATTGTTTCTCGATGATCTAAGTGTGTGCAGCCTGATAGCTGAGAGAGACCGGACGTCCTCGGGCGTTCGCACTGCGATCGTACTTCCTACCAGAGACGTATCGTGGGTTCGTCTGTGAGTGGCGAGCACCACGTGTGCGGCAGATTAGTGTTGAGGAGAAACCACATGCTGCCTATCAGTACGAGCAGACTGACACAGTGCTGCTGTGTGAGAGAGAGCGGTATCCCTGAGTGAGTGTTTGCAGGATGAGGTCATTAATAACCTCTGTATGCAAAGTGTGGCCATCACACAACAGTATGAGGCCAACATTTATTTATTAAACATGTGCTGTGTCACTTCTTCACATCTTTATGTCTCTGCTACTCCTGGGTGTGTTTTATCATCCATAACAATGGATTAGATGCTAACACATGATGCATGGTTATCCTATTATACTGTAAACACATGTAAACATATTAAGGTTGAGGCTGATAAGAATAAAAGGTTGTGCTGTTATTTATTGTAATAAATGATATTTCCTGGATTATCAATTTATTTTTAGATCCAAGTATAAAAGAAAAATGATTCTTCACAGTCACGTAAATGTATATTTTCGTGGTTTTCTTCAGAAAACACATCGCTGTCACATTGAATTGTTTAGGTTGACAGGGCAGACTTGACACTCACAATATGGCGGCCGCCCATCGAAGCGGTGGGCGGACACAGGCTCCGCGGCATCTAGTGTATATGTCAATGGGCAGCAGAGCCAACCAATAAAGAGGGAAGATGCGAAACAGCACTGGTTTTTGGTTTCTACGTTTTTTCGTCGACAGGAAGCAGACGATAGTCGGGGATTCTTCTAGCAGTTAAGCTAACCCGTCGCCCAGCTTGCGACAAACCAATTATCCAATTATTCGATTAATCGATGGAGTAATCAATACATTATTCAATTACTAAAATATTCGTTAGTGGCAGCCCTAAATGAGAGAGGATTACTAATTCAGAACTACCAAGTAAGTTTATTTATTTACAGGAGTTTAATGAAGAGCAAGAGTCAAAACAAAACTCACACAGACCTTAAAAAATAATCCATGCTCTATATTTTTAAGACACAACAGTTCCTGGTGGGATAAGAGGCTGTGCAGTGTGTTTAAGAGACAAGAAGAGGATAATGGAAAATTAATGACAGGGCCTGATAAACCAAGTTGATCTTCAGAAATAACCTCAGGGAGGATAACCACATGTTGCCAAGCTCACATTTTATCTTTGGCTTTAATCCGTGACTCTGCAGTGAAATTAAGTCTTTCCTTTTTCTTTTTTTTCTGTGGGAGAAGAAATATAATTGCTTGTGTGAACGCACAGGGCAAAGTGTTTTTAGTCGAGCTTGGGGCTCACACTGTTTGAAGCCGAGGGTCTCCAGGGGAGGTTTGTGCAAAGGTCAGGATTGAGTCTGTGGGAATTCAGGTCCTGATGCCTTTTAGCCTCCAAACAGCTCCTTGTGTTGACTGAACTCAGTCTGTGTGCTCATGGTCTGTGTGTCTGTCCCGATATTAGCACCTGGCATTTCCTGAAAAGTGGGATCATTTTACTTTCTCTACAAATCTGATGCTGGGTAAATGTCTGTTTATCTCCACCAGGTTGTCGCTGCAGCAGAGCACCAGTCACTGCCATGCTTCAGCCGCGGTGTCTGTGGTGGTGTTGTGTTAACGTAGGAAGAGCAGTGTCTACAGCAGGGATGTGAGGTCGAAGCTTTCTGAATGACACAGTGGTAGTTTGAGTTTCACCTGTGATGATACTTCTTTGTCTCGGCGAAGAAGGATGAACGATGACTTTTCCTAAAGTGACACAAAATACGATGTTATACTTTCATGCAGGTGGTGTTGTAGTACTTGAGGACGGTCTTAGTCTCAGTCCCGGTCTTGAGATCACTTTTTAAGGGTCTCGGTCTCGTCTCAGAATCAAAGGCATTTTTACTCGGTCTTGTCTCGGTCTTGGACATGATGGACTCGGGTTTTTTGATCAAGACCAGACCAGCACTACTGTGATAAGTGAAATAGACTGTAACTGCTCACTTCCTGGTGTCATGTGGTCTTTGTAACACCTGGACTGACATGTCCCCTGTCCACAGAGAGTGGATGAAGATGACTGGAGATGCTAGGGAAAATAGTTGTTGTTGCTGTTGCATTTATGTAAAAGAAAACTTAATTTTAAAAAAAATATACTGGTCATTTGGTTCTGCTTTGTTGTGATTTTTTTCTTTCATATACACGACCGTTCAAAAGTTTGGGGTCACCCTACAAAAAACAATTTGACCAATTTTACAAGTATCACAAAACATATGTAAACTACAACTGGACACAAACAGCAACCACAACATCAAGTTATACTGAGTAAACGTCTCTGAAGCAGCAAAACGTCCCCCAACCATATCTCTGCCTCTCCTGTGTCTGACAGTGGGAGAGACACAAGTGTTTCCTGTCAAGTCTGAAACAGATGTAATCAGAGTAAAGCATGAAGAACAAGCTGGTAGATCCTCAGTCTGTACATGCTCATTGTTGTCATTGGAAAACCATTGGTTTGATAGGGTGACCCCAACCTTTTGAACAGTAGTGTAGACAGATAAAACCTTCCCATCCACATTATGTATTACATCTAGACATCTAGACATCTGCAGGTTGCTGTACCAGCTCTAATCTCATCTGTCACATTGGATTACAGCAAGGCAAAAAGAAGGGATGCTTAGCAGTAGCAGATTATCTTAGCATGTGCAGTGCTTGACTAGTTCTGGTTATACTTGCGTCACAGACATGAAATACAGAGTGAGGTGTCTTCTAGAAAGTATTCTAGGTTCTATGTTCTTAATATATGATGCTTTCTGAACAGCATTACTCAGTGGTGGACAGTAACAGAGTGCATTTATTTGAGTAGTGTACTCAAGTACATTTTTTGAGTATCTATACTTTACTTGAGTATTTGTTTTATTGGAAACTTTTACTTTCACTCCGCTACATTTCAAAGTCAAATATTGTACTTTGGACTCCACTACATTCCCAGGAAGTGTGTGGTTACTTACTTTA
>OOFC01015142.1:6609-18280 GCA_900323345.1 Pseudochromis fuscus
TGTTTTTTATTCTTTTTTTTTTTTTTTTTTTTTTTTTACCTATTTTAACTGTTCATCTAATGAGATAAAAGCTATAATCAGGCTTGTAATTCAGTTTACTGCTTCATCTGTTTCACATCAGTTACTGTTCTTTATTTTGTGTTGTTTTCAACCACATCAACTCACCAAAGTACCTGCAACATAGTATTGCAATGCAGTTTTCAACATTTATCTCATCTTGTACTGTAATCCAGTTTCTTCTTTTGAGGTAGTAGTACTATTTAATTGTGATTTTTTTGTGTGTGTTGGTAAGGATGACCATGTACTGTAGGCAATGTAAAAATCATCTGAAAGTAGTCAGCAGTTGTACTTTTATCTGGTTGAAAACACAAGCTGAGTTATTAAGTTGTTGGGTTATTTACTATTAAAAAAAAAAGCACATGGTCAGTTACCAACATTTGCTTACTCTACGGCATAAATCCAGCTGTGTAGTCATGGATGTAGCACATATACATAGCTTTTACAGGAGTTTTTATGGTAGATGAGGAAAAGAGGGCAAAATGGCAAAGCTGTATTTGATAACGATGGGCAGAAAAGACCCAGAATCAAAGTGAATAAGTTTGACTAAAGTAAGGCGACGAATCCACGTGATGCACAGGTGTACTCCAAGATGGTTTTTTCTTTCAAAACGCCGTCAATGTGAATTACCGTCAAGTCAGGTTTTCAATTTAATGGCATAAACATGTTACGGTGACACACTTAAGGAGACTTCCTCTTTGGAAAAAGAAGTAAATGGAAATGGAGCACTAGTGAAAGAAAGCATGCATAATTATCTTCTGAAAAGTTGTGCTTAAGATGAGTTTTTATACTTGTTATGTAAGTGAAATCACTGCAAGCTTCAGTGCAGTTGTCCAGCCTAAACTTTTTGAAGCCTCAGGAAACACCCCATCCAAATTTGATCTGGCTTTTCTTTCACTCTTTCAAGGCTTTTTTTAAGCAGCTGAAAAGTGTATTATATCATATCTGAATAGACATGAAATGTTGCATCAAGAAGGATATTTTTCTCCAAACTTTAGGGCGCTTTCACTAATCATTGTATATGCAGGACAAATGATCTGATGATGTGAGAGATGTCTCAGCCAACCCACGCAAAACCCTTAGGTGTGTACACTGGGATCTGTTACGCACCACCCGTGAACCCCAGATGCACAAACACAGAAACAGTAATGTGATCCGCCATCTTTTCCCCACTAGGCAGATTTATGCACATAAATCATTTCCTATGCTGTGTTTTGGGGGATTTATAGCAATAATAGGCCATCGCTGCCATTCCCATCCTGTTCCCTCAGTGCAGTCCCTGGGAAAAAACCTTGCAGGTCTTAACTTTTGGTCACATCAGATTTTCAGTTGCAACATTACCTTTTGCTAACCTCACGGCCTCCAAACCTAATCATGTGTTTCCATGGAGTTACCTGCCCAATCTAATCTCTGGGAGCTTTGAAACCGCGGCAGGCCGGCGTGTTACAATGTTTTGTTACATGCACACATGACCCCTTTCTGCTGTTTGATCGTGTTGGTTTTACAGGGAGGGTCCGCTGGTAAAACACGGAGACTGCTTGTACAATAATATCGCCACTGTCACATCTAATAGATGTCTTGATTGTGTGTCATTCAGAGCTCTGAAGTTCATTATTGTTTTGTCTGTGGTGGAGGTGCTGTTGGGTACGTGCAATGTAGCTGTAAGTGTAAATGTTTATACACACATCATGCACAAAACTGTTTATAAACTGGCATTAAGAAAAAGCAAATTGCTTACTGCTCTCTTTTTATCTTCACATGAGGTAAATATACAGTATTATGTCATTGTGCGTGGTCATCATCATGAACACATGAATTATGTTGATTTAGATCACTGACTGTATGTGTGTGAACATCACCATGTTTATTGGAGACAGATATGACCATATTTGGATATGAAGGGAGGAGTGAGGAGGCGGGGCCGACCCTTGGATCTGAGGACACTGCCCAGTGGCGTAAATATGGACGGTGCAACCGGTGCAGCTGCACCAGGGCCCGGACGCCGTCAGGGGCCCATGAAGGAAGAAACTAAAAATGATTGTGAAGGGAATAGCTTGGAGCGGGTCGGTAAGGTGACGCTGAGTGTCTGGTATGGGAGGAGGAAAAGATCATTTGTCCAATCACGTTGATACCTGTCAGTCATGATGAGTCTCGATGGTGTGAGGTGAGTTGTTTTTCATTTCAGCAAGAAAAAAAAATCAAGTGGATGAAAATTGACGAGAAAACGTCGCATCACGTTTAGCGTTAGCCTAGCCTCTCTTGAATGGCTGTGTGTGTGTGTGTGTGTGTGTGTTTGTGTGCGTGCCTGCGTGTAGCATGCACAAGGTACGCTTTTGGGCGGGGGTGGGGGCACAAAAAAAATATTTGCTCCAGGGCCTAAACCCATGATGTTACGCTAGTGACACTGCCCAGTGTGTTTCAGGTCCAGTCTCATTGGATACCAGACCTGTCAATCAAACTTACCACGCCCCTAAATATTACTCTTTTGAATCCTAATATTGACTTTATGAAATAATTTCTAATAAGTAGAGTTGACTTTAGCTCATGACATCAAAATGACTCGTGTAAAAACCATTGACTGAGGGGTCAGCATCTAGTGGCCATTGGGGGTACTGCACTTTTCTCACTTCTGCATTGGCTTCACTTTTGAGACGTGGTTGCTGCATCCACTCCTATATAGTCTATTATTCAGACACAGTTTCTGAGACGTGCAGGTGGCTGCTTTTGCAAAGCTCAATTCACAATATAATTACTTAAAACGCCTGGGAGAAAATCAAATCAGCCACAAGTTCAAAGTTGTAAATAGTCAGTGATTAAACTGTATATACTTTATGGCCAGAGGCGTTTGTTGTGAAAGTACATGCATTTTTATGACTCACACCTCGGAGTTTAGCGCCTTGCTTGGACACTTAAAGAGGACACGTGTCTGTTGATGGACTCATTGACATTAGTCGAGAGCGAATGTGAACTCCTAGGCACTAGGCCACCCTGCTGCCTGACGTCGGGAAGGCACAGCTGTCTGAGCAATAAATGTGGTAAGTAGTAATGGGGGATAACATCATCCTCAAGCTGAGAAGCCCATCAGGGTTCACTCCTCTTTATGGCCATCATAAATGGATGCTGCACACTAATTTCCCATGAAGTACCTGTATAACAGGTCTCTCAGATGCTGCACTGGTTTAAAATCAGAAGGCATTTTTTCCTTATTTTGTCCTGAGGAAAGATTTTTACTTTGCAGCATAGTGATGCTTTTCATTGCCTCATAGTGATACAAGCAGACACTTTGGCAGATGAAGGTACTATTGGAGGAGTTAAAGTTCTCGGGAACCTCCAGGGTAAGAAAACTATCATTGTTTGCTTTCCCCTTCTGATGCTTTTTTTTAGTCCAAACTAGTGCAGCGATTCAACTCAGTCAGCAGCTCCTTTCCCACCTTTGCCCGTCCACAGTTAGATAATGTACGTATGACTGTTTTCATAACGACAAGGCTCTCACAGACCCTCTGACGCAGTTAGGCCAAAGGTGCAGCAGAGCATCTTAAACGATTTCCAAAGTGACACACCTCTCTGACGTTTATCTGCTTCCTGTGACTACTCCATGTCCTTTTTTTCTTCCCCCTGCAGGATGTAGAGATAGACGGGAGGGGCTTTCTAAAAACCTTGCTGGGTTCACTGAAACTATGGAAATAGTTGCTTGATTTCTTACTACACCTGGGAAAGGCTTCTTGACATATCAAGAAAAGACTGAGCACAGAGACCTCACTGGAGGGGGTTGATTACCAGGTCAAATACTGAAGTTAGAAGAAAAGAAATTTAGCTCTATATAGCACTTGAATGGAAATTTAAAGTTTGGGATGTGAGCAGGAGCAGTGTGACTCAAAAAACTCTTTTTTGCTTTATGTTTTTAGTTATTGATTTGTTATAAATAGCAGTGATTCATTATGCCATGCCTCTTTTCATTCATTAAATAAATAAGTATATATTTTTTCAGTAGCACAGAGTTTACAGAAGAATAATAACACGAAGGGCAAACTGTCTCTTGCTGATTATCCATCACTGAGTAATGTGCTATTGTTTAAGAATAGGATGTACTTTGTATAATTCATAATATTGCTAAATGTGCACATTGCCTAGTGGCAGTGTTTGCACAGATTTGCAGATGAAGATATACACATGACTTTTTTTTTTTTCTTTGCCATTGTGAGTTATGGTGCTAGCCGTTTTAAATGTCATCAAGACCTTTTTCGGAAAATGGATTAAAGCAAACTAGTAGAGGAAAAATTGTTTTTGGCTTGTAGCGCCTTCGCTCACATTGCCAAACGCCTGCTTCTCCACAGCAAAACAGATTAGATATCGCTGTGTCCTTCTGAAGTGAGGAGCCATCACCAAAGTAGTTGGAGAGATATTTTGGTTCGGCCATTCAATGACATCATTGAGGAGTGCACCCTCGTTAGCAAAAGGGAGGGAGAGCAATTAGCCAGCGCAATTAACCTTTAAAAGGCTGCCTATCTGGAATGAGCAAGGATGAATAATAGTCAGGTCGCCAGTATAAATCCAAGGCATTGCCATCTGAGATCCTCCCGAGAGACTGCTGAGGTAAATGGCTGCAAGGGCACCATTCAGGAGCTTGGTGAGTCAGAAATGGGATAGATTGCTAACTCACACTTTGGCATTAGTAGTAGACTTCGTAAGTTTATAAAATGCATGTGTATATACATTTTTTACTAAACTAAAAACACACCTTGAGGAATAATTTACATTCTCTGCAATCGGACTGCTTTTGTTTTCCTGACAGCCATTGCAATTGTAATTACTTTTCAGTGCATTTCATTATATGGCGATGAATACACAGTGCATTATTTTATTTTTTAGGAAGTGCTATTAAAATTTGCCATCTGCCAATCCAGTGCACATGACACATTGACAGTAATCATCAATCAGTATTTACCTTCCAACATCAACTCCATAGATTAGTCCAATGGGAAAGCAATTGCCCCCAAGTCCAAGACAAATTAAACCTTAAGGTTAATATGAAGCTTCAGATTAAAGCAGGTTTAGAAACAGAGGGTAGGCTCCCAGGAGAACATACATCACTCCCACAATGCCTTGCAATAATAAACGTCGTCAAAGTGACGTCAGAGGGAGCTTCTGGTGTGAGAGCAGAGCTTGCTGTGTGTTTGTGTATGATAAGGGTCAGTGCACATGGGTCATTGTTGTCTGGCATTTACCTCCCACCACAGGGCTGTAAATGATGGGTACATGTGAATATTTGATGAGTTTGCAATGGGAGGGGCAGGGGATGGTAAAGTTTTCTTTTATATTCAAATTATTACGTTAATAACAAATGTGTGCATCTAGAAAAATAATGGCAGCAGACTGTTGAACTTTTTATTTAGGGATACACTCTGTCCAAAATGCAAAAGTAATGAGTGTTGGAAGACGGTTTGTAGGAATGAAATGTCTGTGACGTTTGCATTTTTCTACCATTTCTAGTTTGCAGAGTTCATGCATGTATTTATAGTGCCATACCACTGCAACATTTCCTTAACCGAGCAACCCGAAATGATTACTTCAGTCCATTGCTGTATGAAGGAAAGAACAATGACTCTAATTATCCTCCCTGATTGGTTTTGCATGCGTTGGCATCCACCAAGTCAAACTATTGTTCCTATTTGTGGGCAGGCTGGCTGCAGAACACCCAAGTATCTATTTTTAACTATGATGAAATGCAAATGACCTGTACCAAAAAAAAAAAAAAAAGCTTCAATTTCCCAGTTACTTTCCCTTTGCACCTTGAGCTGTGCATGAAATACTCCCGAATATGTAGCAACACAAAGTTTTATGGTGTGTTGACTGAATCCTGGAGCGTGTCCTCAGATGTCATGCTACAGTGTATTTCATCCTGTAACGGCATAAACAGTTTTCCTCAAGCAAGTGTAGTGTTTTACAGTTGCTGGTGATGCTGCCAAGTTCCTGGTTTTGGTTTAATGACTTTTGGATGGTGTGACTCCATTTTTGGAAGGTGTAGAAGTGTGAATTACGGATTGAAACATCCATTTGCTTCCAGCAGATGATGGTGATGCTCTAAGCTAATGGAGACGCGCATAAATATCTCCGTGTAATGGGTTGCTCATAAACTCCACAAACATTAAATATGATGATTTAGTGAAGGTACTGGTAGCACCAACAGGTGACTGTCAACATGTCAGCACAAACAAAACTGATTTGTTTTCTCTGTTTAATGAAGACGCGTTCGGTATAATGTGCATGCGTATGTGGTCATGTGCTACGTGAGTGTATCCACGTGTGTTTTTATTATGTGGCCGTATGTGAGTTCTAATCAGCCCTAAGCACTCCTCATCAAACCTGTTTTCAGAATTGCCAGCTCAACCAAACAAGAGATGCGGGATAGTGCACGTACAGTAATCTTATCAAAAACAACAGTGAAACGCTCTAATCTCTGCTGCAGTGTTAAAGCAACAACTACAGACGCTATCGAACCTGTTTGATTTCCTGCCAGTTTGTATGAAATCATGGCTGAAACAAGTGTATCCCCACAGACAGAAAGTAAAAAGTGGAGAGCGTGGTAGGGCCCAGTGGCCACACACACACACACACACACTGTTGATATTAATTATGCAATAATGTTATTTTATATAACATTATGAAATATTGAGAAAAGTTGAGACTCCTAAGTCGGGGCTGAGTAAATATGGATGAAAAACACTTAAACACCACACAGCTTCTGCCAAAAGTGGCTGTAGGTAAAGCTTTAGTAACTCACATTAGTACATGATTTTTGAGGGGTACATGTTTTGAAGTCTGTTTCTAACAGATGCAAGCCATTACGGCGCAAATGGTACACTGATTACCCTGCAACACACACTCACACACACACACACACATCTTGTTTCTTTAAAACAGCATTATGAAAGTGCTTGGTGGGGGATAGCCCAGACACTCACTGCAAATAAAGTACACTGGAGGCAAGAAATATAGGGCAGACTGTAGGGCAGCTGCAGAAATCCTGAATGATGTGGGTAATGAAGTAGTGTTTGGAGTCTTTTAGCAATGTTTTACATATGTACAAACCTGAAATTTGTTTTGTCCTCCATTGGTGATGAGAGGAGGGTTTTCTCCATGTGCAGTCCTGAAAATTATGGAAATATTTTGAATAGACAAATAACAAGATGATCGATATCTTTGGCGGCTGTGGCTCAGGTGGTGGAGTGATTGTTGACTGTGAAGGTTGTGGGTTCGATCCCCGGCTCCCCCTGTCCTGTCAAAGTGTCCTTAGGCAAGACACTGAACCCTAAGTTGCTCCCAATGGTGGCTAGCTCCTTGCATGGCAGCTCGGTAGCCATTGGTGTGTGAGTGTGTGTGAACGGGTGAATGAGTTGACTTGTAAAGCGCTTTGAGACCTAGCATAGGTCATGAAAGCGCTATATAAATGTACTTCATTTACCATTTACCATGAATACCATATGATGATGATATGAGGAAAAATGTATCGACTGATTCATGACTGAAAATTCTGATATTTGAAATCAAGACATTTGGAGATTTTTGGAGTCATCATCTAGTGGCCATCAGGGGTATTACATCATATTGCTTTCACATTGGCCTCATTTCTATATTATACAGCCTGTGTGTGCAACAGAAACCAAAACACAACACCTCAAGTCTGAGGCCAGAGGCAGATACATTGAGTCTTTATTTCACTTTTACAATGATGACAGAAATAAATAATGAAAATGTTGATGAAACCATTTATGACCACATCAGACAAGCTATTTTAGTTTCTTCTGGGTCTCACAGGATTTATGTTTATGCTTTATGTAAAATGTGGCACAACAGTTCTGGGACTACAACACATAAAGATAAAACATGATGCTACTTTACTCAAACAGAGGTGGAAAGAAAGCAATGACACACCAAACTGATGAACCACTTAAATATATAGCAGATCCATGTAAGGGTGTGTTATAATGAATGAGGATATTTTGTAGCAGTATGGTATTTTTTGTAAATTAGTAAAGGTGAGCACATTATACAGTCGTATGTGAATTTGATTTATCAGCATCAGCAAGTGACCTGTTGCCTTCAGGTGTCTGTAGAGACTTAATGAAGCTTTTCACACAGTGCAACACAGCTGTGAACAACAGGTAATGTAAAATGACTTAACTTGTATCAGACACTCAGACAAAATAAACAATTTTCTGCTTCTATAAAATTATTTATGAATGGTTTATTTACATTTTGAGTATCGTTACTATTGTTCTGTGTTTTCTATGTGTTTGATAAAACCATCAGAGTCACAGCAGATTGACATTGTGCCAGAAACTGAGAAGGTTTGGGAAATATCTATCCTCAGTACAAAGTCTAGGACCCATTTTCCACCTTGTGCACCAATCACAAAGTAGATCATAGGGCCCTGTCTGTGGCCCTGTCTGTGGCCCAGGACTGTTTGTGTCTCCAGTCTCTTCAGGTGACTCGATTGTTTGTCATGAGAGAAGATGTCCTGTGTGTGTCTGGCATGTGCCACGTTCTGGGTTGAGGGTCTTTGTAACGGCATACTGACATAAGTGCAGATGTTTTTGTCTTCTTTTCATAAATATTTATTTGAAAAACATATCGCATATGCGGAGACAAAATAACAAGCAATCAAAACCAAATGCCAGTTGTCCACTGACATAACTTTGAAGCAATCAGCATCAGTTATGGAAATGGAACCTTTTAATTTTTCAAATGAAAGGAAACTTTATTTTCTTCCCTTTCTCTGTAAGCGTTTTGTTTAATGTACCAGTTGGCTGATATTTACAGTGTAAGGACAACTCTGATAGCCTCAGGTAACTTGTCAGTCTCGGAAAAGTATATGAAATTGACCTTTAAACATTCTCTTAGCGGTCTAAACTTTCCAGCTTGCTCTGTATTTACTCCTCTGGTGTTCCCCAGTCATCTGGCAGCTAAATCAAACCATAATCTGCTGTGACAAACAGTATTTACCCGAGTCTCACAGTGGCATCTTTTTGGGAAACCCTTTTTTGCTAAACAAAAACTCATCAAAAGGAACATTTTTAACATTTCCCATGTGACTTGGGTATTCCCTCTGACATGTATAAACATCTGTCATTACTCAAGTTTAGAACAGTGTATAACAAAGTCTGGACAAAATGCAACTTTTTAAAACTTAATAATGAAGTCGCCCTCCAAGAAGTGAAGTGCTCATTAGTTGAGATGCATTTTAAATTGTCATTAGTGTCTACTACCTTTAAACTGAATTTTCTAAGCAAAATGTTGGTAATGTGCACTCTAAACAATACAAGAATAACATATTGATGCTGGATTTTGCAGCTATAGAATAATAAAATATTAGTCATATGGGCCCAGGGTAATCAGACAGAGTTTTTTTGCACAAATCATTGTGTCACCACCTGGTGTCTCTGAGGATGGATCGGAAACAAAGGGATCTTATCTTACAAAAAAATATAATCCGATCTGTTGTGTTTGAGTCCTTCAGCTCCTTAATTGGTTTTTCTCTTGAGGTGTTTGATGTGGTTCCTTGTGAACACTTCAGAGGACTGGCTATTGGTATCATTCTAGCCGAATTATAATCAGGACTCCCGTGTGTGATGTGTTGCACAAAGCAGGAGGAGCAGTGTGCATCTTTGGTGACCGAGGGCGAAATCGCTCAGATCTTTGATGATGATTGAGGCAAAAGATGAAGAAAGTAAAAGAGGTGCATAGGGGACAGAGGTAGCAAGAGTACACCAGTGACCCTTGGCTGAGCTCTCCCACAACTTGCACCAGCGGAAATGTGGTGGTGGTGGTGGTGGTGGTGGGAGGAGGGGGGGGCACTCACAAAAAAACTGCAGCAACACTGAAGAGAGGAAAAGAGGGGAAGGAGTGCGAGAAGCCACAGGCAAGGGGAATAGCAACACAAGGGAGGGGTGGAAACAGAGAGAGCAAGACAGAGTGAGCAAGAACGATTAGGGGTTCAGGTTTACCAAAACATGACTTAAGCAATTAACGGTGAACAGCCCAGTCAAGGTCATCAACTAAGGGCTAAAGAGGAGTTCCTGAAGGCAAAGCCGCCGCAAATGAATTTAAGCCATACATCCGATTGACTTATTGTATATTTCAGGTGCCACTTTTGCCTTTCTAAAAATGGTCAAATCTTTGGCGGCACTCCTGTGGGAGTATTTCGAGAAAGGAAGTATGGAAAGTATTAGATCATGGCCCAATATCCCTGTCTTTCCTCTTAATGGCAAAATGAATGAATTTTCCTTCAGTCTATAAGAACCGGTAGTCCAGTCCTGCAGCAGTGGTCTGAGAGTGGTATGATACTTTCAGGACCAAGTTTGGTCACATTTACTTCAATTATTCTTTGTTTTCTACCAGTTAAAAAAACTGAGGTAGCATCACAGGCTACGTATCAATGCAACATAATGGACAATACATCAGAAATATTAATAGATCTCCATAGGATGCTTAATATCGATGATCACCAAATAATTTTTTTGAAAGAATAAAACAGGAAGATGTATATGTGCATTTAAAAATATATTTTCAGTGAGTTATATTTACCCAATAATTTTCCTATGGTTGCTTTCCACATGAAAGATTCAACAAGACCCTCCACTTTGTTGATATGCCAACATCTGTGTCACCCACGCTGCACGCTTTCATCTGCAAACACCACTGAAAGGACTTGTCAGCACATGAGTGGCACGTCATGTTTGCATCATCTGATCCATCCATTATAGGTGATGTCCAGCTTTTTTTTAAAGTAGGTCACTGTGACTCACTTTGAAGACGTCCTCATATTCAGCTACTTTAATTTTTTCCCGAAGGAGGCAGACACTTCCAAGTACTGTGTCGCCACTTTACCTTGTGAATTGAAGCGCTGCCTGAGCTTTTATCATATTTACAGAAACACCTGTGACCTTAGTGACAACTGCCAGGTGCTGCTTTTTTTATAATAGACCAAAGTTTCCTTTCTTGTACACTGTGTTACTGGGTCTGAAGGAGGATTCACAAAGTAGTTACAGCTTTGAGACTTTAAAATCTAGTTGTCTGCTGTAGTTATTCAAATGACTCTTTATTAGGGTTGAAAAATTCCAGGAAGTTTCAAAGTAGGATACTTTCCATGGGAATTAACGGGAATTTATGGGAATAAAACAGAAATTTACAAAATTGAAGGTCGGCCCTGAGCAGGGAACTTAAATATAGCTGGGAAAATATATTATAGCATAATCTTGGCTAAAACAACCACATTCAATGCAAGTACACTCCTCAATCACTTGAGGTCACGCCCCCTGCATGCACTGTGCACTCCTCCATCACATGCACAGAAGCCTATATAAAGTCAAGTAAGTTTTTTTTTTAAATAATATTATGGTGTAAATATATTTGATCTATAATGGTATCACTGTTTAACTTGCAAAAATTAAATCAAAATGTATTCATACAGTAGCTAGCTAGCTGGTCAGTTAGGTGCTAAATGTAAGCTAGTTTTCATTTCATTGACCGTTTAAGAGGCTAGCTTATTATAGCTCCCTCAAATGTGATGCTGTTTCTTCTGACTCCTGTGAGATGGTTTACTGTAACCACACAA
>OOFC01015145.1:0-13048 GCA_900323345.1 Pseudochromis fuscus
ACAGTGACTTCATTAAGATGGCACGTTGTTTGCCAATGTGGTTCCAATCGGGCCCAAACTGTACATAAACCCCGCAGGAAATGCAGCTGGGTGACAGACTGTCCAAAAATAAAAAGCCAGGCAGAGAAATAAAGGAGTGAGGGGTGTGTATGTGGGGTGAGGGCTCAGGAAAATAAAACACATGTGAGGCGACGCAGAAGGGGTGGGGGCATGATTAACGATGCCGACACTTTGAAGACAGGAAGACACCTGGCGACCATCTTGTCTCCGTGGGCCCTGGACAGACGGTAATGCTTTAGTGTGTAGGAATTAGGCCCTACTCATCTCCCAGCTTTAACACGGAACCACTGGCCAGATGGGGACTAAGCCAGGGGGATCGCAAAAGACTCAACGAATGAGACACGACTGCCGGCTCAACCAACTGCAGTTGGAGTCTATGCTGGTTTGGCAGCATACTTAGAGAATGATGGATAGTACGCTAGTCTGTAAGCTAGTTCACTTCCCTTATTGACTATGATTGTGTTAAATCCCTCCCATACGACCGTACTAGGGAAGACTAATGAAGTGACTGGGCTATGTGTATTTTCCAGAAAGGATACTGTACACTTCCTGCCTTTGCCGATCCACAAACAGCCATTGTTTTATAGCACCGTGCAAACAATAAATATCAGGCGCCTGAAAAGTCTCCTGTCTGCATGAGCCTAAATATACAAGTGTAAAAAGCCCCCGACTGGTGCATGGCATACTGACGGCTAATATAAGTTTGGTGGTAAACATCCTTGTTTAACAGCCTTGTCATTTCAGGAAAACATAAATAGAAAGTTTAAGTATCATTAACGGAAACCTTAGCCGTCTGAGAACTCCTGCCTTCCCTTGAGCCTTTCAGTTCGAACTTTACAGGATATACACAATGATTTCCTCTCATTTTTTTCCCATGAAAAATAAAAAGAGAGGCCCTTAAAACTTTGTTTATCAAATCCCGCTCACCAATAAACACATTGTAAAATGTCAGCGTCCATAGTTAAAGATGGCAATAAGCCGCGGCCGACAGGAAAAGTGGCGACACAAAGCTAGATCTGGAGCTGAGAATGGCCTCGGGGCTTCAGCCATGGCGGATCAAGGTTTAGGTCCACCCGTCCGTTTTATCCAAATGGGCGGGTGGACATGAGGGAGCTGGGATTGTTCCTGTGGCAGCAGCATCGAGTGTCTCTGCCGAAAGGTTGTCTTTGTAAGTAATTGGTCTGGTAGTTACCCACAGTTAAGCATCTCCACAGTAGACCCCTGAGGGCTAAACCGCTAGCAACGTTGTCATTACAAGGCTCCCTTTGAAGACGCCAAAGATGGAGTCGGACCATTCGTTATGCTCTTTATGCAGTTCCTGGAAAAGCCCAGTATTGCTGCTGGTGACAAACCTCTAATAATGAGTACTCTGGTGTGCTTGATGGATGCCTGGGGTGTCGGACTTTGACATGCAACATGTTCGCCTTGTTTCTTTGGCTTGATTCAAACACAATGATCTTATTTCACTTGGAACACCAAATACCAAAAATGCAAATCAAGAACAGATACAGTCTAATTACTATGCATTTATAAAAAACAATGTAATCCATTAAGACAGTGCCTCAAGGTAATGGAAAAGCATAGACATATGAGATAAAGGGAGATTAAACACTGAAACAAGTAAAAACAGGCCAAGAAACTGTTTAGTATATTGTTTAGCAGATAAATGTCTTTGAGATTAAATTAAAGGCAAATTTAAGCAAATAGAAACACAAAAGAATTAAAAAATAAAAGAACGAGAACATCCACTATTCAGTATGAATGCATACCATAAAAAGTATGTTAAATGTGATCCAATAAAAGTACAGCTTTGACTGTATTCAGTCTGTGCTTTAACTGAGAGGGAATTTTATAGTATCCCTGTTTCCTGCATACTTAAATAATGATACTGGCATTAAAAACAGTTTGAGTTAAAGGTGTACAGCTGAATGTATGATTGGTATGGGATAATGGGATTTAGTGTATATTTCTTTTGTTATCTATTGGATTCCACAGAGTTCCTGTCTACTTGCCTTGCGTAGTTAGTTGCCAAATCTGCTACAAAGAATCTTCTCTTCGCTTGAAATTTACCAAGACGTTTGTACAGGCTTCCTGACATATTCAGTTAAATTAAAGTTCAACATCCTGAAAATGAATTACGCTACATTAAAATGTCTACACTGACACTTATAAAAACATTGAGCATTGGTAATTGGCTGAAGAAAGAACTCAAGAAAGAACAAGCAGTCCATGTACATGTGTCATGACCCGGTCTCTATAAATATACACATGGTGGGCCAATACCCACAAAACATGCCACAAGAAAGAATGGTCCTTTGCAGCGGGTGCAGCGGAGAAGGCAGCAGGCTCGGAGCTGCGCTTCAAGCAGCTCTCAAATCAGCGCTTGGGGAGAGCAAAACATATGTTAGCTATGTTATGGTTAGAATTAGCATCCCTGGTTTTCAACGGATGTGGGTTTGATCCCTTTGGCCTCAAGGCTCAATCAAGTCAATCTAAAATTAGTGGGCTGCCTCTTTTTTCCGGAAGACAGATAATTCCCCCTTGATTGTGGAGAAGGAAAAACATTGGGAAAAGCAAACATGGTAAGGAACGTGGAGAGTGGGCGAGTCCAGAGTATGAACGCAACACAGTTATGGCGTTGCCAAAAATAGTGACAGGTGCAATGACCAGCTGCTGCCAATAAACACATTCATACTAAAAATACACTGCAGACAGGAATGGGAAAGCTTTGTGTCAGCTTTTAAAACTGTAAGTGTTTATGGCTGCGGGCATACTGTTTGTAATGCCGGGGAAACAAATGCTAAAACTAAATTATATGACTGAGTTGCTTTGTAAATGGTAAACATGGAGGGGTACTCCTGCCCACTTCCACTGGATGGAAACTGCCAAAAATTGATCGTGAACTGGGCGACTCATCAATGGGCTGCTGACAAGAACCAAGGAAAAAGGACACAGTCAACTGTGTGTCTATATCTTTCAACGGTGCTCCCACTGTGAACAATGTGGCAAAGCTCATACTGGCCTGAAAGGCAAATAAGGCCCTCTGGCCACTAATTACAGAGGGGCTCAGGGACCGTTAGCTCGACTGTTTCAACATGCAAATCACATCCAACTTGGGGGCAGTTGGCTCCTTTGGACACAACTGTAATACAAGGCCTGTTTACTTGCTTTGGACTTGATTGTGCCTTTGGGTTTAAAAAAGAAAAAAAAAAAGTTACAAGGGTTAAACCTCAACCATTGGCATAAACAAATCAATGAAAAAAATAAACAAACCATGAACTTACCAGTAACCACTAATTTTGTGCTTCGATGGTTATAAGATATCGCAGAAACTAAGTAGAGTTTGAATCTTTTATATCGACGAAGTGACTGCTGTTTAAGTAGTTCAGTTACTATATTTGAACAAGTTACGATTTGCTTTAAGACTGAAATATACGAAAATCACTAATTTTATGACTTTTTTTTCTGTTGATCTGTTAAATTCAATGAGTCTTTCCAAAACAGCAGAAATTTTGCTTGCTCGCCATTTTGAATACACAAAATATTTATTTTATTTGAAATTAACTTAAAAATCACAACTCATTTCACAGTTATTTTTTGATCAATAAATAAAACTGTAAAATTAAATGTTAACACTGTAAATACATTTCAAAATTTTGATCAAGTTATTCATAATTAACAATAAAATAAAGCATTGATAAAAAGGTAGAAATTAGAGCAGATTTCATGTAAAATTACAGGATAGAAACTGCATAGTACTGATACAGAAGTTCAGAAATGTTGTGTTGTTTTCCATTATTTTACAGTAGCTTTTTTACTATCACAGTAGCCAACCCCCAACCCCCCCCCAAAAAATATATATATCTGTCTTGAGTTTTTCTTTTTTCTTGTCCACAGTACAGTAATTGAAACAGTCACCAAGTAAGGTTTTTGAGTATTGCAAACACACACTTTACATTAGAACACCACGCAGACAAAAACTAAAACACATAAACACTGCAGCCTTGGCTGCTGATGTCATTGGATTCTCAAGTGTTTTTCGTGTCTCTCTCTCAAAAAAAAGAGGAAAACTGACACAAGAAATATGTTGTGCTGTGCTATCCTGTTTTGTACATTTCCTGAAATCCAAGGTGTAGGGTACAGGAAAAATCCAGTTCTAGAGGGAAGGTCAGCCTTCAGCATTTGAGGTCTGGAAAAACCATTAGGTGGAATGGAAGGAAAGAGACAAGGTCTAAGTTATTTCCTCCCTTTTTTCTTTTTCTCTCCATCATTTGAGAAAAAGGTTTTTGGGGGTGGGAGGTGAGGGTAGTTTTATCCTCCTTGGAGCGTCACAGCGGTTACTGCTGGGAAGGAAGCAGTGACAAGAGGATTCAGGACACACTTGTGTATTGTGACAAAATGGGGCAACTGGCTCATGCACCTGGTGCTCCAGTGTCATGGGGTCGTGCAAAAATGTTTGTCTGTTGTGTATCAGCCTGTCAGTGTGTTTCCTTCCTTTGATGTTGTAGGCAACAAATGGATTACACAGTAAAACAATTTACATAAATACCTATCAGCGAAGAAAACCACTAGAGGACATTCAATTATTTCTAAATATAGATCTTATCAAGAGCAAGTGTTTGGTTATCATGAGGTTTCATGTACAGTGGTTATACAACAGCTTGAGGTGAAAAGTTGCCAAGAGGTGTTAGGTAAGCACCTGTAAAACAATGAGCAAGAAATAGAAGCAGGAAGCTGAGCTTTTTACAAAACAGGCTAGAGTCTGTTTTTATTCCTCTGATAAGATTTAATTAATTTTTCATTCAGGAATAATAAGGAAACTTTTCACTTTCATGTCCACGGTGCTGCTTAACTTGCATTGCAACATTACCAGGGAAATATTTGAATAGTTTTAGGATTATTTGGCTCACTTGGTTACCTATTTCTGGGCTGCATGACTGCTTTGACCACAAAAGAACAAAAAACGCCTTGTGTATCCTCCTCATTTTACAATAACAGCACAAAGACAAGTGCTATGGGTCACTCTGCCAAACGAACACCATTACTTTTGGAAGAATTTGGCGAATACAGGCCCCGGTCCTTTGTGCGACCACTGTTCGGAGTAACCCTGTGGCTTTCTTCAGGTGCTCAGCGTTTCCCTGCAGCCTTCCAAAGCAAGCGTATTGGTTAACCACCCAAACCACTCGAGCATAATGCAATCTCCGATTCACAACACACAAAATGTATTGGCAGCAGTCCATGGAACCTAATCCAGGAAGTGGAAACATTTCTGCAAACAGACTCTTGTTGAAAACTGCTAATGAATGGTTTCTCGTCTATTCTGAATGATGTGGAGTCTCTAGGATTTTTCCAATTTTCCTCAGTTTGTGCCTTTTTTTGTTTTCCTCGTACCAAACTACCAACAACAGAGAGGAGCATACAGACAGTGCTGCCTCTGTGCACAAGGACTTTCCAAACACAGAAGGCAGCTGTCCTGGAATGTGCACTGGCATAAAAGCAAGTTCTGAAATTATGGCCCTGGCCATTGCTAAAGAAAATAAAATTGATGCAATCTGTAGAGCATGCAGCTTTTAATTAGTGGCTTCCGTCTCCTAATTGGTTTCTCTTCGTTTCCCTCCGCCTTAATTCAGGATTGGACCAATTGGCCGTGCTGCATTTAGTGTGCTGTGTTTGTCTTGAGAGAAACCATACACCGTAATCAAGGCCCAAAATGAGTGTTTTCAAGGGCAGCACAGGCAAGCGGGAGCAGAAAAGTCTTTCTTTTTTTAGTTTTCTCCAGTATTTTTTAGGAAATACATTTGCATGAATTGTGGGATCAACCAGAGGAAAAACCTTGTATTGTATTGTGAACACAAGTTGTTCTGACCATGTGGAGGAATGAGGGAAAATTTTTGAACTTTACATTCTTGGCATTTAACTAAGAATTTTTCAGTGAGAGTTCATTACTTGCAACCACTGTTGTGAGCTCGACAATCAAAGCCATAGCCATCAAATAGAGGTCAGATACTTTGGTTTTAAGCAATCATGTGGAAAAAAAAACAGATGACAGCACGCTAATTGTGTAATCCACAACTTACCAATACTTCAATCTGAATACTTCAACGCACCAAGTATTTCACACCAGTGAGAGAATAAGAAATGTCCCATTCATGTGAAAGCTGAGTCTTTGCAATATAGGCACTCTTCATAATGGAAAGTGCATTATCTGAATGCAAATGTTTACCCATGACCTAACAACTGAGTCATGTTTATTGCATGCAACAAAAGCTAACTGTGAGTGAAAACACACAGGAGATCACAAAGCTAAAGCTTACTGTGGTATGTTTATAGCTGGGTATGTGGTCTTTTAATGACTGAGACGAGGAAACACTTTCCGTTCAAAATGTGTGCGTGTTGTATGAGGCTCACGTAATGGTGGACATCTTTTAGTTGTCTTATACTGTAGGTTGTGTTGGAAAAGGTGGAGACGGCAGCTGGGAGCAGAGACAACTTAAGAGTGTATGGACTACTGCTTCCAAAACACGTTTGGCTTGATAACACCAATGAAACTTTTTCCCAAACAACTTCTGCTGGACTTTAACTATGCTACAGAGATAAGTGTGGGAAAGGAAAAGAAAAAAAAATACAGAACCACAAACTAAGGAAAAAGGAGATAAAAGCAGGGAAAAGTGCAACTGTTTGGCTGCTGACGGCTTACAGCCGAGCTTGGGAGCAATCATCTGAGGTCAGGGACAGGTCTGGTTGCCTGGCACTACTAGATTTTCACTCACACCCACATTCCCTGTGTCATCCCCTCTTATGTTTACTGTTTCCGCTGGCCAACAAACACATTTCCTCGTTACTGGGGCAACTTAGGAAATTCACTCCTGCAGAGAAATCACAGACTCCAGACGCCAGGCCTGAAGTAGTGTAAAAAACTGTTTCATCAAAATTAATGAAATACTCTGAAATGTTAAATATTTGTTTTGCATTGCAAGTTGAACTTAAGTGAGCAGAACTACTCTGTTTTGTGTCACTTACTCACTTTTGGATCCTCACCAAATAATACTGTAACTCACTGGAAACATCAGATTGCTCAAAATACCTCTACACACCGAGGTCAGCTTCTTGCATTAAATGAAATTAGTGTAAAAGATCTGGAAAGACAACTTTTTTTTTTTCATTTGCACAGACTGCACAGTTTTTCATGCATTGTAATTATTGTATGCTCTTATTGAAAAACATACTATAATTCCTCAAATAGCAGCCAACAAACCCAGCACATCTTTTAAACATTTCAAAATAAAAGCCTATTTAAGTGGGAAGAAACCCTCCATTTCTTGACCAGGCTTTCATGTTGACCATGAAACCGACAGTTATTACAAACCATGTATTCCTCTAAACTTTTATTTGAAGAAAAAAAGATTTATTACTTTATACATTCAATTCAACTTTATTTACAGAGCGTGTTAAAAAGACAGCATAGTCAGCCAAAGTGCTGAGGACTACATCATATTTGCTAGATAGAAACATCAGCCTAGTACCTAAAACCTATGTGTTACTACATATGTTGTTGTTATGACTACATTGATAGACAACAGATTAATAGAAAGTGGTCAAATAGACTAAAACTGACCAAAAGGATTCAATGTCTTTTAGAAATGGTCTGTTGATTTAATCAGGGTATCTGTATTTGTTTTATTGGTTGATCATGTACATGCATTCCCCCTTGGATGTGGAGCATATGCAAATTGACACAAACATGATTCAATTTGTGGAAATACAGCAAGCGTGTAGTCAAGCATTTGAGGGCACAACATAATTCCCTGCAACATTAAGTGGTGAAACAAGATGCAGATTGTTCATGGATGTAAGTAGAACCTGAACCATAAGGGACAAGAAATAAGAAGGAAAGACTCTGGAGATGGGCAAGAAGATAAATAATAAAAATGATAAAGGTATGAGAGAGGGAGAAAGTGAGGAGGCCATAAGAGACAGAGTTGAGAGGTTCTCAATTCTGGTTTCTGTCTCTGACCAGTGGGTTTAAATGCTCGAACATCCCTCTCTCTCTTCTGTCTGTTTACAATTACCGTGCCGCGAATGAATCTTCCACGAATGACCGCTCAACTGGCAGCCCCGACTAGCCAGGAACAAGGGAGCTATTAGTGGAGGAACTGAGGAAGGAAGGAAGAGGGGAAAGCCAAAGGGAAGGCAGTCCAGCTCGGAGGCCCAGGGAGGGAGAGGAGGGGAGGGGAAGGGAAGGGAAGGGAGAGAGGGAGGGACCAAGGGGTAAGGCTTAGAAGGAGGAGAGGAAGGGAGGTGGAGAAGCAGTGCAGAAGGATCAGTGGCGTTATACACCGATGAGGGAAGGGCAATAGGGAAGGAGGGCTCAGCCACATCTCCCCGAGGCAATCAGTTCAACAGAAGCAAAGAGCCCAAAGGGGGAGGAAGAATATGTGGGGGTGGAAGTAGCATCCCCTCATCCCAAACCCACTCATCTCCTCCCTCCCCACCAGCAAGAAGAGATGAAAGAGATTAGTTCTGGGGCCTGGCCCGGAGGACGGTGGACAACCTCTGAAATTCTTTCATTTCTCGGGCAACAGGATTTAGGATGGGACCTCCCCATGGCCCTTTGACACTAAGAAATACATGAGAGTATTTTGTGGGTGTGACATTCTCCCAAGCCACTCCACCCCCCCAATAACGACCCGAGTCAAGGTTTTTTTGGGCATGAGAGCGCTTCTGGGGACTTCCTGACAGCCATAAATTACTTTGACTTCAGAGATGACAAGGTGGAAAAAAAGAACTACCCTTTTTTTTGCAACACCTCCACACACACACACACACACACACACACACACACACACACACACACACACACAAACAAGTACATCAAGGTGCTATCCTGAACCTAAGAAACAGCCAGCCTTTCACACGGTCATTCATCAAGCGGAGCCTGTGAAAGAGGAAATGAGGTGACACCCTGCCGTCATCCTCTTTCCGATGCATCTGCCAAGTCCTTGCAGCAGAGACACAAGGCCTCAAAGGCCTCAGACATGTCTCCCTCCATTGTTGTATGCCTGTACCTGACCTCATGGGTCAGGCGTTTTGTAACTATTATAAAACCTTCTACTTAAAATTAGTAACAGTGTGCAGGGGACACAGGTCAGTCCAATCATCTTTTAATGCTGCATTCAGGAATAGAGAAAGCAAAGATGAAAGCTTAGTAGAGACACAAGCCTAAAAGATTTGGCAGGATCGAATCCTGGGTGAAGCATTATGGTACGATAATAGTACGGTCACTGGCACTGTCCTCATACAGTTAAATGGTCCCAATTTCCCAAACAAACAATGGATAAACATCTTAGCAATCATTTCCACATTGCTTACATTGAGGGAAACCAGTGTGCAAAGTTGCTAACTAAAGCTGAATTGGCACATGTGGAGTGGCATTTCACAAAACATCAGCAACTAGTGCTGACATGATTTGTCAACATGACATTTAACAAGAACAATAAGCTGTAAAATTGGCCAAGTGATTAAGTAATTCATCAAGCAACATGGCAAACATTTTCTAGCCTCTCAAATGCAAAGATTTGCCACTTTTCTAGCATTTACATTAGTACAGTCACCTCACACCAAGATTTGGGGTTTGAACCTCAACTGGGGTGTTTCTGTGTGGAATTTGCATGTCCTCCCTGTATTTGTGTGGGTTTTATTCAGGTACTCTGGCTTCTTCCCATAGGCCAATGACAAGCTTGTTAGGTTAATTGAGTAGCAACGTGCATTGTCTGTGTTTTTTGGCATGGCGATCCATCCGGGATGGGCCTGTTGCTTTTTTTAATTTCATAATCGAATATGTCAGTCATTTTCTAGACCTGCTTCTCCACACTTGGGTCGCAGGGGTCTGCTGGAGCCTATCCCAGCTGTCATCGGGCAGGAGGCGGGGTGACTGACTGACTGACTGACTGACTGACTGACTGACTGATCGAATATATGTTTGAATGTGTGCTGAAAATCTCATATTCAAACTGTAATGACTTGTTCAAACTGGAGGCTATAGACTCTCTATAAGCATATCAAACCATTTGAAGTAGTTTCTGTGGCGTTTATTGATTCTCAGATGTCTTGCAGGCGCCTATTACACAAGAGTGTAGAACAATATCCACAATTGGAAAAGCATCTCTGCGAGCATTTCCGATCCGTGCAGAGATGCAGAGCTCCATGGCTATGACGAGCACACTTACTTTACTGTCCACTGTGTAGCTGCAAAGGTCTCAACACATGCAGTTTGGAGGGGAGTGTCCTAGATGGCCTCCATGTGCGTTTGCTCAAGATGACTTTCGAGACTGATAGCAGCACAGAGGGACTACTTAGGTTTTTTCAAACAAATTACAAACCATTCGAAATTCATTCTCACCAGGGTGTACGCCTCCTCCCACTTACTGCCAGCTGGGCTCGGCTCCAGCCAAACTGGCACGATAAATGGTTATATATCTGAATATTTCACCATAGACTTGAGAAATACATAAGAGGACTATTCCCATTCTCCTGTTTTATGACTAATACATGACTTGGAATAATAAATAGTTCCACAATAATCATCAGTTGCTGTCTTAATCCTAATGTTAACTAATCCTCTTCAATACATAAAAAGAAAGGTTTGACAGACTGATAGTATCCAATTTCCAAACCAACACTGATATATATGTATATATGTACACATCCAGCTCCAATACATGGAAACACAACTCCTCCTCTGACAGCCAAATGGTCGTCCTCACAGAAGGACCTGATGGGATTGATTTCATTTCAGCTACAATGGGTAACTTAATCTCGATGAAGACGACTGAAGCCGACACAGGATATACATTGGGATACCGTTACTCCCTCGGCCTGTCCACTGAACGTCTGAAATGACTGCGGCAAATAATAGCCCATTTGTTTAGCCATTCTCCAAACATGGCACTGGATCTGTTGAGGTGAACAGAAAAAAAAGAGCACTAACCTGCTTTGTATCAAGTAAAAAAAAGCAGACACACTGTAGCTCCCTTTGCAACATTAACCAAACCCCCTTCTCCCCCAATCTTACACCTTATCCACTTGTAAGCAGCTCTTAATGTGGTGTTGGGATCCCCGGAGCAGAGAGCCAGGCTCAGGGGGCTTCAGCAGGGGATATTTGGAACATACAAAGAGGGTATTATTTGTTGCAACCCCCAGCTGGCCTCCTACCAGCTTCTATTTTGTATGTGGGTCTGACTGTATCCTGATGGTGTTGAGTGATGACTCCTTCCTACTCCATGATTTTTACACAGACTAGAGGAAGACCAAGCAGGCCAGCTAATCTCCTGCCAGCTGGCACACACATTTACCTATTAATCAGACTGTCTAATGTCTAAATGTATTACCTGCAGTGTGTCTTTGTGTTTAAAGATTAAATCTTATAGATGTCGGCACTTTCTGCTTTATATTTCCCAAAATTGGGGCACACTTTCTTTTAAACCTTGAAGACTCTGCTCTGTGTGTTTTGTTGGTGCATCAGGTGTGGGTGTTGTTTGCAAGTATCGGTAATACCTGAAAAACAATCAAGGAATGTCAGTTTGAGTATGAAATAGATAAACCAAGTGGGTTAGTTGCCCAGAGTGGTTTACAACACTCTGACAGTATAGGATTGCACAATGGGAAGTGATTTCCAAATTTTTTGACACAAAGCAAACAGTAAACAAACAGCTTTATATTGATGTAATTTGTGGGTACTTTGCAAGAACATGTATTCAATTTGCCATTGTGGTACCATGCTGAAATGCATAGTGGTTTGGCAATATAGAGTCCAGCTGAACATTTTTGCCAGATATAGGCAACTTCCATTTTTTGTCGGAGTTTTCATCATCCCATGCTGTGTCACATTCAAATGAATGAAGGAGCTAAGATCAGTGAGAATACAACTTAATAACTCTTTGACCAACAGTGAAAACAGGCAAGTAATGCTAACATCAACATGAAACTATCATGTCGAATGAGGTCTGCAAAAATCAGCTACCTCAATACAAGACAAACTTTTTCTTCACTGACATTGATTCTTTCATCTAAATCATGTAGATGGCGGCAGATAGGGTGACAGCTAGCTAACCAGTCTGCTAAATAGTTGGATGGTAATCTAGATAAGTGCTTGCTGGTTAGTTAAATACTTAGCTAGTGTGCTATTTGTTGGTTGCATGGTCAGCTAGCTAAGTGTTTGATGGTAAGCTAAATGCTTAGCTAGCTAACAGCTTGTTGGTCAATAGTTAGTAAACTAACTGTGTGCTAACTAGCACTGTAATTTAACACACTATAATACATGTATCAGAAGTGAGTGTTATCATCACAAATACCACTGTTACCTATTTTTTGCCAAACGTATCAGTTAGCTGTAGAAAGACAAAAACATACTGACTTCCATGGCTAGGCTAGGTAATGACTGTGTGCATGTTGGGCACAACTGTGCCTTTGTTGAGTCCATTAGGGATGAACACCATGGACAAAACAAACTACCATGCAATTTTGTTACAATATGTTGTAAAATTCCTCATAATCATAAACCCTCATGAAACATCCACCTCAGTATAAAAAGCATAGAACAATCTTTGAAATTAGATTTAATCAGAAAGAGGACAGAAGAAACACCAAGATAGTAAGCACAAAAAAGACAGACACACTTAGATGAAAAAGAAAAAAATATATATACAAGCTCTCCAGCAGTATTGCAGGAGGGGGGTTAGGAGTAGCATTTATGAGAATAAACGAGATTTCCTGAACTGAGAGCATTCCAAGGGCGCCGGTGGTCTCGGCTTGCCAAGAGGCAAGACGACACATGCTGGAGATGTCTGCCAGGTAGCAGAGCACAAAGAGCCCTCATTTCCTCCCTATCCCTCCCTCTCCACCTCCTCCACACACACACACACACACACACACACACACACACACACACCCCTCCCTCTTCCATCCTCATGTCTTTCTCGCTCTTGCTCAC
>OOFC01015145.1:13070-24168 GCA_900323345.1 Pseudochromis fuscus
GGAAGTGCAAAATGCCTATTGTACGCACACACACACACACACACGCACACGCGCACACACACACACACACACAAGAATTAAAAAACTCATACACATGTAGCCTGTTTACAAGTAGGAACATTAAAAAACAAACACAAGCCTTTCCTTGCCATTTGTTTTCATTTGTCATTTATTGTGCTTTTATGGATCGTATGGCTTTCTGACTGTCTTAAGATCACATTTTTTTTCTTGTAGTATTACATCAGAAACGTTGAAAAGTTGTAAAAATGCTTTCCTTTAGTTGAGTTTTTTTATGGCAAGATAACCAAAGTCTGGTTATGCTGGGTTTTTTTTTTTTTTCCTGCGTCTGGTTGGATTGCAGGCTTTTTGCGGTGGTATTCTTGGATGCACACATGTGTAAGCTGACACTAATACAGCCCTTGAAGTTTGATACTTGCCTGGGGATCCTGCTCCCCCAGTGCTCACAAACACACACACACATGCAGCTTCCCACAGCTCATCCATCCCTAGGTGGTATCCCATTACTTGCTTGTGAAGACACACGCAAATACACACTTTTTTTTTTTTTTGCCACTGTAACTTTACAAAAGCCACAATCCAAAAACTCTCACCCTGAGTTGTCATTACTGCATGTCAGAAATATAACCAGGGGCAGGAAATACTTTGAATACTCTCGAACCTGGCAGTGACAGAATGGTGTTCAAGCAAAGCGAACACCAAGTGGTTGATGTTGAAAACAGCATTTAAGCACAGATGGGGTAATAGCTACAGTGAGAGTAATATCGACAGCTCAGCTCCAGTAGGACCCTGCACTGTGGCAGCGGGGCCCTATTCAGAACTGTGCAGTCAGGAAAAAACAGTGAATAAGCTCTAATCCTTTAAGACAGCACCAATAGAGATTCCATCATGCTTGGCTCGTCACGAGAGGAGAGCAAAGCTTGGGAGATGATAACGTCAGTCCGACACAAAATAAAATATGGCCTGTTTTGACTGGGTGGCTTATAGCCGCTCTTTTAGCTAAGGGTAGTTTCCTGTCGAGTGGAGGCACGGCTCAGGTGGAGGTTTCTGTTAAAAGAAAAGGGCAAAACAAAAAGGTATTCACAGAGAGAAACTGAGGATCCTCCGATGCCCTCTTGTGAAGCCACATAACAAAGACTGAGATGTTTTGAGTGTTCAAGAGAGGCTTTATTCACTTAAGTGAAGAATGCCATAATGTACAGTCTTTATGGAAGGAGGTATCAAGAGGTGTTTATGTCAGCACGCACGCAAACAGAAGCACAATGTACTTTAGATACACACATTTTGACTTTAGAGTTACGCAGATTGCACCAATAATACTAAAATGATTTTTCTATTACTGGAGTGACGAAGAAAATGAACATCAATTCTAGTTGATAGGGCCAAGGATGAAGTCAGCTTTTAAGATAACATGAACAAAGAGTCCTTAAATTGGTTAGAAGAAACACAAAGTTAAACATCAACAAGCAGCAGCATCTTAAATTTTAGATTTTAGTCAATTGGATATTGTTTGGTGGTTTGTAAAAATAAATTCTATACATTTTACTTTGGGCTCAGTTATACCACAATTTTGTCCTGACCTCTCATAGAATAACTGACTATACTATATTACACCATATTAATTATGACAACAAGTTCCAATCTACGCACAAAAATCTTTTCTTTTTTTTTAAACACATATATTTCACATATATATTTAACTTGTTTGACACATTCTCAATGGTCATGAGCTACGAGACCCCACCATTCTGGTTCACTAGGCAGGTGATAACAAAAGCATAAATCATTCGAAAAAAACACCACTGATTAAGATCTGGGACACTGGCATGCAAGCAGACATGAATGGAAAGCCACACACACACACACACACACACACACACACACACACCAGAGGCACTGATATGAGCTCTAAGAGAGAGGGGGAGAGGGAGAGAGAAAATCAAAGCTACACTTAACTAATGCCTGAATATTTAACAAGTGGCCCACTAATTACAGTCTGGTGGAATTTAACTGTGATTACAATTAGCAACGTCCAGACTGGCTGGGAAAACACTGGCAGATGTTCAGGCTGCTCGAACTGGCCTGATGTCAGATATTTACTTAGTGTGACTGCCGCTGAAGCCCAGTAGTCCACAGAAGGACTTTATGAATGGACTTTCATCGACACACTCCATACATTTGTTAGTAAGAGTACACTGCACCAGATGTGCATGAAATTAAAATACAGCAGGGAGAAGAAGCAGTTTTAATCAACTCACAGGATATAAATGCCCACAATTATGAATGGTGACTGTAAAATAGTTGCCTAATTACACGGTCAGTTTCTGTTAGTGTAATTATGTTCAGACAAAAAGCCACAAAAGTTCATAAAACATCTCATAAGCCTACATCCTCACAGTGACATAAATCATGTGGTGTGGGTCTCTATGAATACGAAAAACACTGGACAGAAAATGACTGCTAAATTTAGAGAGGCAGCATGCTGGAGTGCAAAGTTTTAAATATTAGAGGCAATTAAATGATATGCACATTTGCTTTAGATCTGAGTTAGATTTGTAACCTGTTGTTATGTAATGCAGTTAGTCTGTGTGATGTATCTTCTGGTTGTTGTCAGCTAGAGTGGGAATCCTAACAGCAAATGTTTCAGACAGAATCCACAGGACAACACAAAGCCAGGTTCAAACAACTGTTTTCTGAGCACTTGTATTCATTCTGACAAGTTTATGTGATGTAGAAAGAAAAAAAGTTAACAAAGTAACTGACCCGTGTCAGGTTTGGCACCATCTCCTGTTCAGAAGTCACATTACAGTAAAAGAGGCAGAAACCGAGAGGGAGGAGTCTATAAACATGAGAGGACACAAAACCTAATACACAACATCAGTGGGTTAAAGACAACAAGAAGCTACACTGTTAAAAAATTACACATCAAAAAAACACTGCATGGAAAATACATGCTGGGGAATGATGTGTATTGAACCCTATTCATCACACTGAGATTATACAGACTAACACCAAAATGACTCAATTGTTTATCAGTTTACATTGTTTATGTAACTCTATTTCTGCAGCAATAGTCAGCCGCCACCGCTTATATGTGGATATTATTTACAGCTTTACACTCTGTTGTGAAATTTGAACACTGTATAATCATAGCAAATCTCGCTGTAGTGTCTTTCTGCCAAAGGTAGATGTTACAACAATTAATTTGTTGTCATTGCTCCAACACGGTAACATGCCCGAGGTGATGCACGGTGACTCAAGCGGCGTTCTGGCACAAATTCACCCACAACAAGACGAGTAAAATAGGAAGATAAAACTGGTCCAGGAAGAAATTTGTTAGTGGGTGGGCAACGCTGCTCAGACCTGCCAGAACAAGATCAGTCAGTACAATTATAGTTTGACAATATTTATACTTTTAAAATATAAATATATATGCACTGGAGTTGTCATTAATAGCTAAAAACTATGCGATTTTGCGTCATGAAGCGCAAACTTATTAATACCAAGTGAATTTATTAGATCAGCTGTACCTGTATTAGACAATCAAGCTGGTCAGATGGGGTTAGCTGAGTTATACTTTTTTGATTCAAGGCATATACAAATATCATTTTCTGAAATCAATAAAAACTAAGCAACAACAACAGTTTAAACAGTAGATTGGTCAGTTAATTTACCAAAAACTAGTAATTTAAGTTTTTATCTAGCTTTTAAAGTCATATTTTCTTGGCTTTATTAAGTTTCATTGTCCATATTTATTTTGCTTTATAGAAAAATTAAGCTTCAAAAAAGTCAACCCCTGGATGATGGATGGATGGATGGATGGATGGATGGATGGATGGATGGTCTGTGTCTGAATACTTTTTGTATTGTTTATATTTCTTCCATTTTTAAATGTATTTTCCATGTTTATTTCTTCCATTTCTATTTTTTAAATTCTTTAGCCACTGTTTCTTGCACTTTATACTTTATATAAATTGTTTTATGCTTGAAGCTTTTGTTTGTTACTGTACCGGTACATCAGTTTCCTTTAGGATAAAAAAAGTTATACTTTATCTTACCTTACCTTGCAATGCATCACTATCGCACTGTATTTCTGTCTAATCATCCATTAAAGCTGTGAAATTCAGCCTTGTTAATTACACCTACAGTACAGAGTATCAGCACACTCCTTTCAACTCTATTCCCTCTGTTTGGTTTTGGCCCCTTGATCTGATAAGAGCCCAGTTGGTAACTTCTGGTCACAAACAAAGAGCCATCTGCTAGTAATCTTCACCACTGTAAGTAGTCCTGCCTCCTGATAGCATGGATAAAGCCCAGCAGCACACATTAGGGTAAATAAACAGGCTTTTCAGTGAAACAACAAACCAACACTATCTGTCTGAGGCATAAGCCAACGCTGGATTCACAACAACAACAAACTGGAGCAGGAAAAAGACTGACAAAATGTGGCTTTAGACAAACTGGAAAGGGGCAAAAGGGACAGCTTGTTTGTGTGTAAATGCGACGGGATGGACAGCTGCTCGACAAACAGAGTGACAGGGGTTCTTCCTACTGAACGGGCTAGATAAATATTCCTGGTGGCGCTAATCAATCACCGCTACTCGGTCACACTGGGTCAGAGGTGGGCCTGGGTGATTGGCGCAATACAAAGGAAAGAGGAAGTGTAAAAGTTTTTTTAAGGTGGAGAGGAGCAGCAGGAGGTGTGAAGGGAGGGTGGGGGGTGGGTGTTTGGTGACATGACCTGCACAGGAATGGACGACACTGAGCACAGGATCTTCTCAGTGACACCATCTCACACAGTGTGATGTGCAGTAACAGACAATGCTGAGGAAGTTCAATGAGTCATGATTTATGTTTGTGTGTTGGGGACAAGAACAGATTAATCCTGTTGTGATTAAGTAATAATGTGCAAAGAGGAGAGGAAGCACTCGGACAATGTGTGCCTGTGTAAAATCTATTTATCTTTTGTTATCCATTTGCTAGGATGTGATTCAGCAGCATTTGTATGTTGTTGTATGCTGACTTGTGTTTGTCATATACAACAAAGGTGAAAGTCATGCATGTTCAAAAGGACAAGGTGTCTTTGTTGCACAAGTTGGAATTTACAGTTATATCAACTGCACGCCTGTGGTTTGTTTTTAAAAAGTACAACACAATCCAAGCCAGATAACAAAGAGACTATTATATTTTTCAAATTAAGTAAATACATATGGATTTACGGCCATTTAAATAAAGAAAAATCCAACTGCATGGTAATAAAAGCAGCACGACACAAACTTTCTTTTGTTTAGACTCGCCAATAGGCAAAAATTACTGTGTAAATGAGACAATATTTTTGAATCGACAGATGCCAAAACATGAACTAATCTCTAATTTCCCTTTGGGGATTAATAAAGTGCTATCTTATCTTTTATCTCAAGTCAGTATATTAATCAATAGGAATATCTTTCAAGGGAGCAGTCTACAGCGTTGTGAGTAATTATTATAACAGAAAGCATCTCCTTTTTTGTTTTTGCCTGGGGGAAAAAACATCCGTATGTGTCCTCTTATTGTTAAGACAAATATGCCAAAAATACTGTATGTTTATAGTAATTTAGAAACAGTACCACCATTTATTTTCTTCGACTGTGAAGTGTCCCACATCTCAGCCACAATTAAGACTAAAAGAAGGGGATTTCTTTCAGTTATTGTTTCTGTTGTGTGCTGATGTAAAAAAAAGCGTTTATGTCATTGTCAGAAATTTTAAAAAACATGATATTATCATATCAAGACGCAAATCCTGTGGCAATAATACTTAGTGAGCCTGACCAATACAACCCCTTTTGGAACTTCAGAGATGATAAAAACAATCTTTGGTTTTGTGTATTCTTTCCAAAATGCCTCCTCAATCTCCAGAACCAAATCCTGAAAACATACTGTTTGTCTTTCTCTCATCAACTATATGATTTATGTACTTCAGAGTTCACTTTTATTGAATATATTAAAATAAAATGCTTTGTGACATTGGTGCCATGTGGGAAAGTGTTTCCCATCTTCACACGACCCAATTCTGACCGAGAAACGACTTGATAAGAAACGGAAATGTACACAATGTAAACAGGACAACAACCGTGTGTCTTTCAAACTAAACGAAACACCACTTTCTCCGTTCTCTTCCTGTCTCCATCCCACCCACTCTGTCCATCAAACAGCTGAGGCCCCCAGGAGCCTCCTCTGCACCGCTGATGGCTGACAATGACTTCATTGACACCCGAGCGTCCCATTAATCTTCATTTGTCCCATCATATCCTGCCATTGGTATGGAAATTTCTGCCCATCTCCGGTGTGAGCTGACAGACAGTGTCGGTGGTGGCGAAGGAGCCGTAAAGGAGGACAGGGTGCTAAAACTCATAGGGGGTGAATGTGGGGTGTCTATTTGACCCATTTGGCAGCTTCCGTTCCCAGTGTCGCTCATGGGTTCCTCATTCAAATGACTTGAAACACACACACACACACACACACACACACACACAAACACACACTCTCAGTGGGGGGTGTGGCAGTGGGCAGAGGGAGGTAATCTGATTTCTCAGCTGCACGGGAGACCACTTCCTGAGAGGGAGGCCTGCTTGTGGAAGGATGCCTGGGGTTTCCCATCTGTCTACCCAGGGGCCTGACCCCCTGCCGACTGTTAATAAAGTTTCTTTCTTTTTTATGCATCTTGCTTTCTCTCAAATACACACACGCACACAACAACACATGGTTTCATACTTAGCTGCTTCACCACTAATGGAGTTTGAATGGTAACCAGTTGAATAGGTGGAGGAAGTTGCTGTCTTTCACAGACAACAGTGATGCACCAGTTCTCCACAATCAGACTAGAAACAGGGGTTGAGGTGAAGTGTTTGAGGAGGGGGTTACCTAAAACTCTACGTGGGGGATTTGGACTCACGACTTTGCAGTGAGTTGTTGTCAAGCATTCAGCCAGCAATGACTCCATATGTGTTTGTATTTTTTCAATATCAGCTCTAATGCTGGATATGTTGCAGTGGAACAAAATGATCCCTTTAACAATGTTTGAGTTTTAGACTTTATAAGACTATTAGACTTTTGCCACTTTTTGGTCATATTAGAGTAGTAAACAAGTAGAAGAAGAGACCAAAAGACGAAAAAACCCCACAAAGATGGAAGCAGCTGCCTGAGCAGGAGCTTAAAGAGCACGACGACATTCTCCCTTCCTGTGTCCTTTTTGACAAGGCACAGACTCCGTCTTTGATCAGCACTCAGGAAATTTCATTAAGACGGAGATGGGTGGATAAGAGACCAAAGAGAGCTTTTGTGGACGGGGAAAAGGAAGAGAAGGAGATAAAAGGGTGGAAAATAGAAAACTGAGGGAGGCAGAGAAATAAAAAAGACTGATAGTCGTATCTCCCCTTTTTTTCAAATTGTCATTGAGAGGAAGAAGAAATAAAGAATAAAGACAAACGATTTACCTTTACTGAGTTTAAAATTTAAATGGGTGTAGTTGTTTAATGCCTTGCTCTGCACGTGTGTTGTGAACAGGTGTAAAAGTTATCGGACTATTAAAGAACAGGTGTAGCCGTCTCACTTTTATACCTTATTTTCACAAGCTAGTTGCACCTGATACTAGAGGCCCAGGTGTGTTACCATTAGGGAGATAAGTTTAAAATGCTCAAATAATATGAACAAACATGTTTTGTACATGGCTTTGGTGAAAAAAACAATACTATGAGTAATAGCAATCATTTGGCAAAAGGCACAATATGGCAATACTAGCACGATGGTAATGATGTATGGAGTTCACCATTGTGGTTTAGTGCATTAGCAACAATGTAAAAATTTAGTTTCACAAGTATTTGGTCATGTCTGTCTATATGTTAGCCCTGTGATAGGCTGGCAACCTGTCCAGGGTGTACCCCGCCTCCTGCCCGATGACAGCTGGGATAGGCTCCAGCAGACCCCTGCAATCCAAGTGTGGAGAAGCAGGTATGGAAGATGAGATGAGATGAGAAGTATTTGGTCATTAACCAAGTCACCTTCAAATAGAAACTTTCAAAGCTCAGGTGATTCCCACAGTCAAAGGATTTATGGTCTGAGAAGTATCGAAGGCTACACCAATTGTTGTAAGATAAAAGACTTAAAAGCCACGATCAATTTTCACCTTGCATGTACTTGCACAAGTACGGCACTAGTGTTCACTCCAAATGCAAAGCGTTTTTGCCACAAGCGAGTAACAGCCAATAGGAGTACTCCTCACAGAAACTGTGGTGGCTGCCACTTGCACCATCAACAATGAACGAGATCGTAACTATTGCTGCCTCCTGTTGTGGAAGTTATAAAGAGTCATAAAGCTCTGGACAGCCATAGACAAGCTCATCCTCCATTTCTGTGATGCATCTCATTCAATGAGACCACAATATCAGCATCGAAATAGTGAGTCGAGGAAGACAGACTGGAGCAAGTGACCTTTAACCTGATCAATCATGTACAACAGAGTAAGAGAGGGCAGGGAGGAAGACAAGGGAAACACATACACAACATCTCAACAGCCTTATCAATCATGGACCAAACAGGAGGAAGGACAGATGAAGACAGAGAGCCGGCGTCTGTTTACCTTATCGATCATGTCCGGCCGGTTGGTGGCGGCCAGCACAGTGACGTCTCGGAGCTGCTCGATGCCGTCCATCTCTGTCAGGAGCTGAGCCAGGACCCGGTCGCCGACACCGCCGGAACCCGAGGAGCTTAAGAAGCAGAGGAAAAGGACACAAGACAGATGAGTCAAAGGAGGGTGATGTGTGGACGGACGATTGAACCGAAGGATGGATGACAGAGAGGGAAAGGGATGTATGTAAATTAACCTAGAAACTAAGGAAAAAGTAAAGTATTGACTGAATTATTGAGAGTAAAGTGATGAATTGTAGCAAAATGATGGATGGGAGGGAGGATGAACATTATGTACTGTGAAGGAATGAAGTTGGAAAAAGAAAAATTGCATGGAAAACGAAAGAAAACAGGAGATAATGGGGTCGAATGCGTGATGGATGAATAGAGTGGTTGATACAAATACGTAAAAGTATCCAACTTCCTACTCTCAGGAGTCCAATACAGCTCAGACCTGATACCTGTTCTCATTTGTCACAATATTTGCACGATTACATAACCAAGAAAATAGTTCTTGAATATTTGTAAAGAACATCTGAATGGTTTCACTGACAGGCACTTTCATTAGCACGATTATTCTTCTTTCAGAAAAACTGGCAGCAGAAGTGAGCTTTCCTGCCAATGACGTTGTACTAAACTGAACTCAAAACAAAGCAGCAGAAAACAGGTCGTCCCTCTCAAAGATAAAGCAGCTAACAAATATGTTACCTCGTTTGGACTTGTAAAAGAAGCGCCTCACATGAACTCCATGTGATATGAAAGACAAAAGCTGTTGCATGAAAACATTTCAGATAAATCAAAAGGTATAATTCAAAATACTGAGCTGCCTTTGTTTTCTCTGCTGAAGAACGGTAAACTAATAAAAGACTAAATGCTCCCTTTGGGCTAAATGGGGCAATTGGAGAAAAACAAAAATCAAAAGATGTGTCACTTTTCAAACTTTTTTACAAATGATCTAAAGACTGAATATACTAAGCTCAGTAATTTACTAATTTTGAACCACGGAGCATTTTCTCTCTCTCTCTTTGTTGTGGTACTCTAAATAATAATGAGAATTGAGGCTCTTTTATTTCCACTCTGGCACTACGTAAATTTGGGTCGATTGGGTACAAACTCCCACAAGAATTGTGTAACGCTTTACAGCACCACGGCATACACAACCGACTCTGGGTGGGCGTCTGGGGAAGGGACCAAAGACATGGAGGAAGGTAAGAAGAGCAAGACAACCAAACAAGAGTCCATTTCGGAATGGCTTTTGGTTGTTTTGGTGCAAGCTTCACACTTCGTACTTACCATACTTCTACTGTTATTATTAGGCTCTATTAAGTTTCTTTGCATTCATTTCTTCCACACTTTATATTTCACTTAAACTGGATGCGCTATAGATGTTATTCTTTTTGCAGTTTTGGAACAATTATCTTTGGGATTAATTAAAGACCAATCTTATCTTACTTTATAAAAAGCTGCAAAACAGATGCCAACAGATGTCTTCTAGCTGTCGGAGTTGTATTAGCTACTATTTAGCTAGCTATTCATTGTGTTGTACTTGCTTGATGTTTGGTTAGAAAAGTAAACTCGCTACTTTTTGATCAAAAGCCCCAAGGCCCCGTCCAAATGGAAACGAAAACGTTTCCCCCAAAACTGGGAATTTATGTGCATCCACACGAAAATGCTGAAAATACTGTACTCAACATGCCAGGCCTGTATGTGGCGCTGCAATGCTACCACAGCAACACACCAAAACAGAGAAGACACAGCATGCACATTAAACTCGTACAGGTAGAAACAACACCCATAACCACACATACTTATTGCTCACTTGTAGATGTATAATTTCAGGAGATGTTGCTCTAAAAGGCAAAACAAGCCCAGTAGCTGCTGTAGCACTGATGCAACTGTATTACACCATTGTTACTGTTGTTGTCGAGGGTTGCGCAAGCAGGTTAAGAGAGAGGCGGGACTACAGCAGCATCGTTTCAGGAGAATGCATTTTCACTGTCCACACAGGTGGCGTCTTAAGGCTTTCCCGTTTTTAAAAAGTATCGTTTTCGGTTGTCAAAACGCCGTCTCTGTGTGGACGCAAGGCGTAAACGATAAAACTTTACCGTTTACACTGAAACCTGTCTTTGTGTGGACGAGGTGCAAGTTTAGTTTTGATAGACGTCTTATGACAGAGTTGTAAAAGTTAATAATTACACCCTGAAACTGCAAACCAACAAGAAAAAACACACGTTCTTACAAATTGTCGCTTTAAGTGTCCATGCTCACAGTAAAAAAGTAACATTCACACAAATCCAGTGCAACAGTGTGAATCTTTGATGTGTTTTAAAGAGTTTTTGGACTATGATGGATTTCTATTACACAGAAGAACTGTGCCATAGAAAATCAGCAGCCTCTTCCTTTAAAAAAAAAAAAAAAT
>OOFC01015145.1:31861-47291 GCA_900323345.1 Pseudochromis fuscus
GCTCCCAAACTCTTTTTTTTTTTTTTTTTTTTTTTTTTTAAATCTTGTCTAGACGCAGAAAACAAAACATTCTTGTGTGAAAAAACACAGCCATGACTCAATGGCAAAAACTCACTTTAATGGCCAGGAAGTTGAGCCCACTTTCATTAGCCAGAGCCTTGGCGATCATGGTCTTGGAGCAGCCTGGGGGTCCGTAGAGCAGGACTCCTTTAGGAGGCTGGATTCCCATACGGGTGAAGGCCTCAGGGTGCCTCAGAGGCCACTCCACAGCCTGCTTCAGTTTGAGCTTCACCTCTTCCATCCCGCCTACATCTGACCAGCGGACCTGGACGGAGCGGAGAGGAGGAAAAACAGCCAATGAATTCACTTTTTAATAAAAATAAAGGACTTTTTTTGTGTTTAGATTTTACAGTTAATGACAATCTTCCAAACCATGTCACAATAAAAGATACTCTATGTTTCCATCTGTTTACTTTTGTTGGTTTGTTTGCTAACAAAAGGAAAGGTAGTGTATTATCACAGGAATTATGTATTTATTGTCATAACAGGAACACATGAATACATTTTGGGTAAGATCAACAGATGGGACACTGTCCAAGAAAAAATCCAGAAAAGTCCCTATCTGTTATAATGGTGATGTGAATGTTTTCGCAAGGTAATGCTGCTATTTCACCACAGGAGGGAGACACTGTTCAGTGTCCATGGTTTGTGCTCTCTGAGTGCTTTCTAGATCCAAATACTCTCACAATAAAACCTCTCATAATTTTTGACATTATGTGTAAAAAAAAAAAAAGGTTCATCATTTGGGTTGGATTTACCAAAATCTACTTTATTTACAATCAATCTATAAAATTAGTGTGTTTAATTCAAACTGTTAACTTAATGTAAATTCTGCATTTGATGGACGGACGGACTATTGTCAGCAGAGTGTGGCAGGCAACAGTCCACATCATGAGCCACTGCCCTTGACTGTGATTGATGTTGTGGTACCTGTTGCACAAAGTACATGTAGTAGCCATTGGTGTAGTAGAAGAAGATCAAGGCAGTTGCTCAGTGGTAGAGCAGCCATCTACCAACCGAAAGGTCAGTGGTTTGATTCTTGCTCCTTCCAGGTTCTGTCGGTGTGTCCTTGGGCAAGAAGGTTTACCCACCTTTGCCTCGTATGAATGGTTTGGTGGTGGTTGGAGGGGCCGTAGGCGCAGACTGGCAGCCATGCCTCCGTCAGTCTGCCTCAGGGCAGCTGTGGCTCTCATAGCTTATTACCACTATTATGACTGGGTATGAACGAATAATGGTCTCTGTAAAGTGTTTTGAGTGTCTAGAAAAGCGCTGTATAAATCCAACCCTATAAGATGTAGTCTTATAAGAAGTTTAGTTGTAAAGACAGCACTACAAGAAGAAGAAAAATAGTGGGATGTAGTATTAGCAGAAGCAGATGTAAAAGAGTACAACCTTGTCTGGAACCCAGTTAAACTGTTGTATTAAATTGCATCAGGTTCAGTGCAATCAATCATTCACACAATAACATGCAATCAAGTAAACTGCATGTGTATAGTACTGGAAGTGGACAACAACGAGTGGCCAAGCTCTAATAAACGACGAACCTCAGTCCAACATGCTGCTCATACTCCGGTTCATCTGAAGTATCGTACAGTTTTTAATCTGTGGCAGCTCGAACACAAACACATCGCCAACAATAAATGCAACAGACCAAACAAACTCTGATTGCACGCTGATGTCACAGATGTTCTCGTGTAACCCAGAGGAGGACCTTTTTAACTCTCTGACCACACGAGTAAATTGCAAAGAACGTCAAGTACTTGCAAAACTGATGACAGGGGTCGGGCGGAGAGGACAGAAGGGAAATATAAAAGTATTTTTTGGAGGGAGATGGAGGAACTGAGGGCTTGGGCTGAATCCGAAACAACACAGAGAGTCTGCCAACAGCTGTCTGTCTGACAGATGGACGGAGGGAGGAAGGGAGGGAAGATGGGAGGGACAGAGTCCAGCAGTGAACAACCGGAGGAGATAAAGCAGATAAGGAGGAGAAACCCACATCCAAAACCCTCTAAAGCCTCCTTTTTATCCTTCCTCTCTCTTTCTTTTCTTTCAGTTCAGTCCCATTCATGCCTCTGTTTTTCCTCCTCCTCCTTATTTCTTTATCTCTTGTTGGATCTACTTTCTTACCCTCTCTGTCCCCTTGTTTGTTATTTGCTCTTATCTCCATCTACTGCTTCTTTGTCCTCCCACACTTGGCTTTCTCTTATTACACTCACATGCACAAAAGGGGGAAATCAGGTTTTACAGGAAGCCGTACAATATGCTTATATAGACTGGAGTAGCCTGGTTACGGAAAATTCTTTATATACCATATTTTCTAGTATCCTGAGTTTGTATTTACCTCAACTGCAGAAGGTTTTCTGCCTCTATTGGAGGTTGGCTTGTAATAGAGGCAGGACTTCATTTCTGATTGTCTCTGCTTGGTAAGTTTTAAGTCCTCATATTTCAGTTTTAACACTTCAAATGATCAAAACATAACTGCTTTATGCTGTTATTTCAAACTCAACACTTTAACTATTTCAAAATAAAAGCCCAGTACTAGAATTTAAGTGCAGACAAATGTTCTACTTTTTGTACACAATATGTCTGATTCCTTCCCCAGCCTGTATTTGGTGTCTCGGCCTTTCTATCAACTATATGTATCAACATCATCATTAGAGATCCAACTTTTATCTGAATGCCATTTTTATGGTACATGCAGCAGATCATCAATCAGATCTCTCTACCATTGATATATTTTATTAGTTTGGAATCTATTTGAAGTATAGCAGTGATACAAGATGGTGTTTTCTTTTTATGTGAATATGTTTCATTTGTACACATTTGGACTGAGCACAGTGAGATTACAGGTTCTGCTAAGACAGTCTTTCCTTACAGCGCCAATGTGTCTGAATTTCACAAATATTGAAATGCTCAGCTGTAGAAAGCATTTTGAATCATTTAGTTTGAACACAAAGATGCATTGTCTGGACATAAAATGTGTAACATGTAACTTGTTTATATAAATATGGCCAAGATATTGTGTTTCTCCACAAGTAATCGAGCAGGGGAAACGTGGTTTCTCTAATCCCCTTATTACAGAACCCAGTTTGTTGTGTATATGAGCTTTAAGTATTCAGGTTTAGTACTGAAACAATCAGCCAGTTATTCAATTAGTCGACTGATGGAAAATAAATTACCAACATATTTTGATTTTGGAAACAAATTCAAGATATGAAAAAAAAAGTTATTTTTCTCTGTATTTATATGACTAAACTAAAAATCTTAGTGGTTTGTCTTCAACTAGACTTTCAATTGGAAACATGGTTACATGGTACATGGCCAAGATGTTGTCTTTCTCCACATGAACTCGAGCTTGGGAAACCTGGTTTCTGTAATCATCTTATTAATGAAACCCGTACTCTTGTATATATAACATATAGCAATCAGGAAATTATTCAATTGGTCGATTGAGAGAAAACACATTGACAACATATTTTGATTATGAAGAAGAATTCAAGCAAAAATGTTACATATTTGTTTACAAATTAGAGAGTTTACTTGTTTACTGTGTTTGCAGACTATGGCTTTATGCTGATGGTCCAAGCAAGCAATTTGTCATCTTGGGTTCTGGGAACTTGTGATGCCCATTACTCATCATTTTATGGATGTTTTAAAAGTATTTAATCAGGTAGTAAAGATTGTAATCAACAGATTAATAGAACATAGATGGTGTAGCACTACTTTCACACTTCTCCATCTTTCTGTTATCTGTGTTTCACTCCCTCTTCTTTCTTTCTTCATTTGACTTTTTCACGATCACCCCATCTTTCCCTTGATGTCTTAAATACTGCTACTTATATCTCTCTCCCTTCCTCTCTGTTTGACTTCCTCCTCTCCCTCACTCCCTCCTCTCACGTGCTCATTGCCCTCCATCACCCTCCCTCCTGCTCTCCATCCAGAGGTAACACATCCCAGGCCACCGGCGCCGTCTCCGGGGAACGAGGCACCTAATGGAAACCTGGCGTCTGGCCACATACTGTAAATACCGAACAATTTATGGACAGCCTGAGCGAGAGAGAGAGGAACGGACGGATGGAGGGGTGGGGGGTAAGGGGAGGGGAAGGGAGAGTGCTGCAGAGATGAGGAGATAGGCCGGAAGGCAGGCAAGCGTACCAAAATGCTCATTTGAAGGCCAGGAGAGGAATGAAATGAAATAAAGAGCAGAGTGAGATAAAAGCAACTGTAAAACTGAGCTTACAGACAGAGAAATGGAGGAAACGGGCGAGGAAGATAAAGATGGGTAAAGAGGTGGATGAAGAAAAAGGAAAAGCAGGAACAAATGAGACGATATGGTGCAAAAAGAGGTCTTATGATGCATCCCATTTGGCTGAATGATTCACAGCAACAACTCAACAGCAGCTTGCACTTTTATGCCACATTTACCGTATTTTCTGGACTATAAGCTGCTACTTTTTTCCAACGCTTTGAACCCTGCGGCTTAAACACCGGTGTAGCTCATGTATCGGTGGCATGAAGCTCGTTGGCTTTTTACAAGCTAGCAAGCTCTGTGCCGCCAATATATTTGGCCTCATCGCATCAGACCCGGTCAGAGTGGACCACATGAAACTGTTCGAATAAATTCAATAGTGGCTTATAGACAGGTGCGCTCAATAGTCCGGATAATACGGTAATAAGGTTGTGTGATGGTTATTAGGTGGTAACCGACATGTATACACTGTATATAGAGGAAGAGTTCGGTTGACTGTTGCCATCTTTTTATGAAAACATATTTGGATAAGAGGGCGGAGCTTGGAGGCAGCCTGGGGTGAGTCTAGCAGAACATCTGAAGCAGAGACCAGACCTGTCAATCAAACCAGCCACGCCCTTAAATATACATTTCTTTGAGGGTCATTATCGACTTAATTATTAAATGATTTTTCAGGTGAATCACCAGAAGAGTTGACTTTGGTTAATGACATAAGAACAACTAGCAGAAAAAAATATTTCAACTCAGTATCTCCTGAGTGATCATTTTTTAATCAGAAGCTGCTGGAGATGGGATATTTTGAAGCAAGCATCTAGTGGCCGTCAGTGGTATTGCACCTTTTGCCACTTGTGCATTAGCTTCTCTTTTCATCCCCAGTGATTACATCATTCTTTTACATACAGGCTAAGGTATCAATCTTCAGTATAAATCAATGGGATATCAGCGATGGAAGACAAGAACGGAAGGGAGGAGAGATGATCCAAACATCGAGTTAAACTTATTATTTCCATCTATGAGGTCACTGCTGAGGATTTATTGTTTTTCAGTTCTCCAGAAAGTTCAAGTCCCTATTTCATAAGAGCTCTAAAAGACTACACTGATCCTTACACACAGCCACGCACATACTGAGCTTAACAGTTCATGACCTCGGAAACATCAGCTGACAAGACAGTCACAGCTCCAAATACTTTTTTCATACGCAGACGGAGCTATGTCAACATGATTAGGAATTCCTGAAAGTGCTAAAAAAATTGGTGCATGACTTTACAGCTTTGCTAATATTATATGAATTAGACAACCTTCAATCTCATGATATACACTATGATACAGCCTCAGCTCTAGCTAGTAAATCCCACCCATCAGGCACAGGGGCATGGATGTAACAAGTCCTCTTTAAAAGCCTCTGAGTCTACATCCTCAAACGTGCCAATCATCTCTATACAAATCAATCACTCGCCTCTCTCCATCCAGGAAGCAGATGTGCAAAACAACACTGTAAACTCTCCTCTTCCTCTTGTTTTGTTGCATATTTGTTGGTTGTCTCTGCAGACTTAATGGAGTCATTGTAAGAAATAACAATAAACAGCTACATTAATTGCAAGCTGCTTTTTGTCACGAATGAAGCGTCTGTGGGATTAGACGGCGATGTTTTGACTCACACCTCGCTGTGCGGTGTTTCCCCCCCTTTCTTTCCTCCCTTCCTTTTTGCACAAGACCCAGTTATTATCTTTTACTGTTGTTTTCTGAACTTTACAAGGGGCCTCTCAGGCTCTGGCCCTTTGATGGGGCTGAAAGGAGGGTGCAGGGGGACTTCTCAGACAAAAAAACTCAAGGGAGACTCAAGGAGTACGTTTAAAAGGAAGAATAAATGGGCTTGTTATACAACTGCCAAATGAAAATATTAAAGCCAGACTTCAGAGTGGAAGATGGTTAGTTAAAAAAAAAAGAGTAATGCTTGGTAAACAAGAAAGATGTCAAAATGAGGAAGAAGGTCTTGTCACAAAACAAACAAAGGATTAAAACGAACCGTTGATTTATTTATGTGTAAATATAATTGAGAGGCGTAATCTGTAAAACTGAAATCTCTAGATACGTGATCTGAGACGGTTTCAGAGGAACTCGAGGCATGTATTCATCCGGCACCACTGGAAGTTTCTTATATAAAATGGATTAGAAACAAATGTTTGCACTCATGTGGATATAATCAAGTCCGGGGCTCTGCGGCTGGCCTTTCAGCTGAGCTGTGCAATGGGGATACAAAAAAAAAAAAAAATCTAAACTCAAACTCACTCCTCTCCTGTTTCCAGGAACCGGCCGCAAGGACTGAATGTCTCTGGGTGAGCTCAGTGCAGAGTGTTGCAGAGAGAAAAAGGGGCGGTGGTGTGGAGGTGAAGGGATAGGAAGGATGTTTCTTCTTCTTCTTCTACTCTTTCTCTTTTTTTGGTTGCTGGCAGGAACCGTCAGCGACCCGATCTGCTTTCAATTACCGGTGGAGGATGATGTTAGCCCTCTTCCTGTCCGTTATGTCTTGCACATGCAAACTCCAAAACATCCTGGAGTCTCACCACTGTCCTCTCATCCCTCCCCTCCCCTCTCTTTTTCTCCCTCCATCCGCTAAGAGCAAGTGATTCATCTTCTTTGCAGTGGAGGGTAAAATGGCCATGGGGTCATTTCCACTCTTCCTCGGCCTGACCCCATCTTTTAAGTGCTGGTGAATCAGTGGTCAGCGGTCCAAGAGTAGTTAAGGGATTTCTTGATGTGCATTAGAGGGGGAAAAGGAGGCACGGCTGCTGTTGATGAGCTTTTAGCTTTTTCTTGTGGTGATAAGTGGCGACGCTGTTTAGGTTATAAATTTTCTACAGGAAGCAAATACTGCATGATGTAAACCAGAGTGTGCTTCCTCCCAGCACCATCACAAGGCTCAACGCAACTGAGATACAACTAATGTTGATTATAAACAGCGGATCCAGCACAGATTGTGTCATTAAGACTGATGCCATAAACTAGGCAGGCATGTGAGGGGAGGATCTGAGCAGTCCACGTGCCTCTTAATGTATTTTTTTTTCTTTCTTGCCATGTAGCACTAAGCTCCAGTTGAAAATTAACCAAATGATCTTTATTTTTTTCTCTTATGGAGCTTCTTCCTGTTTTTCTACAGCCAAGAAACAATTCTAATCCTGCTTACTAAGATAATTATATGTCTGCAAACTTTTTGTGTTACTCAAGCAGAAGTTCAGTTCAGTCATTACTTTAAAGTGGTAAAGATCAACAGAACATCAGAACAAGTTTTTAATCTTGTATCTTGGGCCAATGCGAAGGAGATTGCTCCAGCTACTACCTCACTATGTCCCCACTTTTCATTGGCTTCTTGTGAAATCCCTTTGGTTACACACTTGTCTTCTTAATTCAGTTTGAACCAGTGGACAAGAGCCAGCTCAATATAAACAAATACCAGAGTCCCGTATTTTTCGGACTATAAGCTGCTACTTTTTTCCAGCGCTTTGAACTTAAACACCGGTGTTTCTCATGTATCAGTGGCACGAAGCTCGTTGGCTTTTTACAAGCTACCAAGCTCTGTGCCGCCGATACATGTAGCGTCGTCACATCAGACCCGGTCAGAGTGGACCGAATAAATTCAATAGCGGCTTATAGTCAGGTGCGCTCAATATTCTGGAAAATATGGTAACTCTAATCGGTGTCGGTGTTCCTGACTCCAGGCTGAAAACTCATCATAACATAGTGGCTGTGACCCCTTGACCTTAGAGCTCTCTGTTATCAAATCAAAAGTAGCAATGATTCATATTTTTGCACCTCCTGGACCTGCAGGTCTCTTCACCTTCAGATTATTGTTTATTTATATGGTCCACAACTTCACTGTCCTGGTTAACAATCAGCATCTCATCATGGTGTTTTTTTGGCCACAGCAGTAAATAAAACAAAAAACAGACACAGTGGAGAACATAGTGAAGCATTTAGCAGCTAAAGAACCAGATATTTCCTTCTCATGTTGGTGTAGACCAAAAACAGAAGAGCAAATACTCATGTGCTCTTGTTTTTCCTCCACCATGCAGACACACCTTTTTTGAGCGTGCCTTTTACAAATTGCCCTCAAAATCCCCACTTACTACTTACTTAGTGTACTTTTATATTATTTTTGTCTTATGGCTTAAACTGCAGTGCGCTTCGTGATAAGCTGCAACCAAAGGACACATTTTGGCAATATTTTGAAACTATTCATAAATCTTATGCTCCATTTTGCTCGACCTGGAAAGGAAGAGGTTTGCAGTTTTAGGTATTTTCTTTTGCTCCCTGATCATTGTAACTGCCGCTAATCCTTCATTCACATTTGCAGTGTGTTTCAACTGCAGGAATGTTTTCAAAAGACCATGAACCCTTTCAGGAAGTAGGGATTTTTTTTTTTTTTTGGCAAAATCTTAACCAGAGGAATCAGGGACTAAATTTTTAGTTTGTCTGCCACAGTTCCTGGTGGTAATCATGTCTTTGTTCTGACAGCTGGAATTTCTAGAGGCCTCAAAACTACTGAGTTTGGTGCTCAGGGTCCAAAACAATGGTGCTAAGCTTCATTCATACAATGAGGAAGCATTGTGTTCAAACAACATGAGAGCAGGAGTGAATGAAGGAGAAAAGCATGGAGATTATGAGAGGTTACTGTACCTTGGGGACATCAATTGCAACTTCCCTCATGGCACTGGGCTTCACAACAGACATGGCCCACTGGAGGTCCTGCAGAGTGACCGTCACTGTCCCCATCAGCTGCTGGTCTGATGCTGCTGGATGGGAGCCTCCCAGCGCTCGCCTCAGTGCATGCAAACCTGCACAGAGAGGGTTATTTATAACTGTTACATCTACCTGTAGATCCAAAGGAAAAAATGTACATTTGAACAAAGAGGAAACAATATATTCATGTACTGGCTCACCACAAGCTTGACTATAAATTAAGAAATGTTGTATACCTCTAAAAAATTCATAATACCATGATATTTAGTGCAATATTAGAGAAAAGGTAAGGTGTTGGAGATTAAAATATTATGTTTTGCCTAAAGAAGAAATACCAACATCACTGTGGCTCAAGGGTTTTCACACCAAACCCATGCAAAGTCCTTCCAACTTTTTACTGAAAACATTCAGGCTCATACATGCTGTGATGATACACACCTAGCAAATGCAAAATCTCAAAATGAACACTAATTCCTCTTTTGGCGGTGAAAATAATTGGGCCTGCATTATTTGGGGTGAAAAGAGAGTAGGCCGAAGGGAAGGGAAGTGTAATTGAAGCGCTTAAGTGTTTGAATACCTTCAGTCTGCATCAGAATAAAAAGAAAATGACAAAACAAACACGGACGTGTCATTATGAGGAGTGAGCCTTTGTTTTTCCATCAAAAGAGGTCAATGGAGAAGGATCTTGAGGAGAAAAAGTGTGGGCACAGTTCAGCTCTGCAAAATGACAAGGTGATGATTGACGACATGCAACAAATATTTGTAAAGAAAAGTCACAGAAAAAGATTTTGTTGTAACTGGAAAGGTTATGAAACATGTCTGTTACCCATGAAAAAAAAAATGCTCTCTCCTCTCTATTGTTGGATGCAGAGCAGTTGTGGTCAAGTTCCTCGCTCAGAGGAAGATAAAAACACTCACCAAGGGAACTTCCTTTTCACTTTACAGTCTTTCCACAATCAACAAGGAAGCAACAGAGTCCCTGGCACTCTGTTTCAACAGCCACAGTTGTTAACTCCACCAAGGACCAAGGAGGTTCTGGTCTCGCCTGAGTTGGTTCGTTTGTTAGCAACATTACAGAAAAGCTGCTGAACACATCTCAATACTTGTTTTGAGAGAGAGATAGAGTATTACCATCGACTGAAGAGAAGGGATGAAACCAACATGATGTCACACATTGGTTTGTGCACTCACATTTTGAAGCCAGGAGTTTAGCTTTTGAACGTCGCCATGTTGGCATTTTGGAGCCACCATATTTGGATATGAAGGGAGGAGTCGGGAGGCAGGTCTTGAACCCAAGGATGCTGCTCAATGTGAATGAGACTGTAATTCAGGTCTGGTCTAACTAACCACACCCCTAAATATTACTCTTTTTGAAGCAACATAATAAGAAGTTGCTTTAGCTAATGACATCAGAATGATTCATTTCATGGTGAGAAATAACATTTTTTGAGTTTTTTCTGAGCCAGCGTCTAGTCAGGAGTATTGCACTTTTTTGCACTTCCACCTTGGCCTCACGTTTGAGAACTGGTTGCTTCATCCATTTCTATATACAGTTTATGTGTATTACCCAAGGAAATTAATTATATTTGTTGCCTTGAGTCAACATCAGTGGATGAGTTCTGGTTTGTAAAAAAAAATATTCTTTTATAAATCTGTTATCTAATTATAATAGGTAAATGTTTTAACAACACAGCATTGCTATATCACCACAAGAGGGCAACAGTGTTCACCACAGCTGAATTATGCTTCAGTGGCTGTTTGTGTTTTCTGAGTCTTTTCTAAGTATTGATGCCACAAAGAGAAATGAAGATTAATCAGGGACCTTGATCTGAAGCATGGTCGTAGCAAAGGATGCTCTTGCAGTCCCTTAAGTTTCAGTCAACAGGAAGCAAGAAAAGACCTTACAAAGCTCATCGCAAAAGCTTCACATACAGGAAACAACACAATCCTGCACACATTTGCAAGCTTGCTCTAAGCATCAGGTAAGTGCTGAGTAATTCCCTCCAATTTACTTCAGGAAAAAAGGTTTGCAGGTAGGTCTGGATGCAATAGTGCTTGCAGTCATTACTAAAACGGCAGAGAGAGGAATGCATGAGAAAAGTCAAAAAGTAAAACTACGACACTATAGAAAACGTCATGTGTGGATCAGCTTGAATCCAGCTGTGCAGATTTAACCCCTACAGGTGGGAGGACAGGTCTTCTGAGTTAATTACACACTAAATGTGGGCAATGATTAGTAGTTACAAAACCAGCCCACAACCACGTTTTCCAACCCCAGAGTTGGGCAACAGTATATTAGACACACAACCATTTTCACTGCACATGTGCACGCACACACATAAACTCTTGGCTTCCTCCTGTGAGCTAAAGGGTTGAGGTGGTGGGAGGGGGTCTGGGTGGGAGATGGAGTGGCAAAGGCTGTAGGGGAACGGACGTGGTCCAGGGCTGGAGGCCAGAGAGCAGACGAGAGGGGATTTACGATCAGACAAGACTGCATCCTGTTTATATTTTCCAGGACCCGTCTGACTAGGCGAGGGACGGACAGACAGACGCAGCGAGAGAGGGGAAGGGAAGAAAGAGAAACACAATTAATGCAAGCAGGTTTGTCCTCCATGAGCACGCCAAGCTGAGGTCAATGTGTTCCCCAGTCCCAGCTCCCTGGTGTATGATGTCTTTCTCTCACTCCTTCACTCTCTATCCACACCCACCCACCCTCCTTCTACTTCTTCTTCTACTTCTTCTTCTTCTCACTGTCAATCCCCAGAGGTCCAAACATCCCATCCTTCCACCTGGCTGCCGCTTCAGCTCTTCGTCTGCGTTAATGCTTCAGAGCGGGGCGCACAAAAACATCTGGTCCGAGTGGAACGGACGAGGCAAGACAGGATAGGATGTGGAAGGAAGCTGGGGCGAGGAGGGAGATGAGGAGCACCAGCCGCAACACCATATGCACTAACCCCAAACCATCAGCTGCCTGCCCTGTGAAGGTGGAGGGCCTCTGAAAGGATGATGGAAGAGGGAAGTCAACCTGAGAAACTGCTGTTTTTAGATCTCGCTTGAAAAGACAAAAAAAAAAAAAAGTGCACACAACATTGACAGGAATTTTCTCTGTGTCACAAAGAGAAACCATACACTGTAAGTGCAAAACATATAATAAAAATAGAAAGCACTTACACAGCACATAGCTCTGCAAAGGTATAATCCAGCTGTACTGATGCTATAGACTGAACACTGTTGCCCTCTTGTGGTGAGATAGCAACACTATATTTTAAATCATTCGCAGGGATTTTCTCCAGACAGGATCACATCCCCTGATCATCCTCAAAATGTAATCATTTGCTCCTTGGGTAAAACTTCATCTTCACATTTTTTCAGATCATCAAGATCTGTTCTGCAGTTTTTCCGTAATGTTGCCAACAGGTGAACTGGTCAAAAACTGAAAACATAAACTCCTTGGTGGAAAGTCGGAGTGTAAATCTCACACTTTGTACAAGGAAATGTGTCGTTATCCAAGAGTTCACAAATAATCTGAAAGTCTGGAGAGCACACAGTGCAGCATGATCCATGTCTGATCTCCACCCAACTGTATCAGGTTGTATCAGGTTGATATTGCAGACAATATCATCCTACATGTGTGCAGATTTTCAAAAATCAATGAAGATGTGACAAAAAACATTAAGAGATGAGGATTTTCTGGGATTTCAGGGGTTGTAGGGGCAGGATCTCATTCTCTGATCTAGTGTTAAATCATTTGTTCTGTGGGTAATCTCTCAAAAATAATTCATGAAGATGCAGTAAGTTTTTACAGATGAGCAAATAAGCCAACACAGTTGAAAACCTAACCATCTCAGTATGGGGTGAAAAGGTTTTTAACATTGGACAGGCTCTCTGCAGCGTTTTGATATGATGCATTATCATGGTAGTAATTTTCTGTGGTCGTTTTACATAACAGTTTTGAAATCTTGCAGGCTCTACATTTCTGCAAAGGTTTCTATTTCTACATTTCAATCCTCGGTTCAATGCCTAAAGGTAAATGTTAATTTTATGCAGTAAGCATATGCTGACAGCAAGTTTAAAGGTTCCAGTCAATAGTATGGCTTTGGATACAAGCCCCGAAGAATGAAAAACGCAGCTGACAAATGTTTAATAAATGTTTCACTGAGAATCATCAGAAACTGTCTGGGGTGGATCTAGCACTTTGCCAGCAGTAATGAAAAGCCTCGCAGAGAAGCAGCCTGACCAGAGAGGGAAACCGGGTTCATAAGCCACAGAGCTATGAGTCCAGCCTGGATGCCCGGAGGGCGGCGGAAACCTGATTCAACGATGTGACTTTAACATTTTGCTTTAGGGATTCTCTTTCTCCTAACTGCTCTTGGCTGACTGCAAGCACACATTTGGTTTAGTTATGAAAACATCCGATGGGAAGGGAGGAGGAAAAAAAGAAGCAACACAACACAATTTAATCTGAACCTTATGTGGACTCATTTTCCTATTTCTTTCCTCCTCAGTTTTTTTTTTTTTTTTGCACTACTGCTTTCCAAAATGCTTCGAATTCACTGGGGATCTAGTGTGAATTGAGAGAAAAAGTGGGCCTCCTAAACATACAAGAATGCACATTTGCAAAACATCACATCAGGGCCCAAACTAGGTATGGAAGAGAGGGAAAAGAGTCATTTCATGGAGTCGGGGTTGGCCAGAGGAGAACAATTATTTGTGTTTTCTTTTTTTTGTTGTTTTTTTCAAGAGGCATGGTCTTAATTATGTGCGTCCAAAACAGACCTTCCCCCAAATCATGGCCTTCTCTTCAGGGGTCACTGATGCTGATGCTCAAACTAAATTGGCCTCCACCGCTAAAGAATCAAACCTCTAAATACAAAACATTAGTCTTAGAGATACTTCAACTTGGGATGAGACCAGAAAAAACTTCAAAACAACAAATGTATCCCTGTGTTCTTGCAGGCTTTGGAGGAGCCAATATTTAGTTTGAACAAGCATCAAATGATCAAAAATCAACTTTTATCAGAGACCACAACAGAGTATGTATATAAAATAAAAACATGTCCCAGTATCTATCCATATGTGTGTGTTCATCAGCAGAACAAAAGAAGCCCAGACTTTTTACTGTGATCCAATACAAAAACCCTGTGCACCCCAACCTGACCCTTGTGATCAGGTCCAGAATAAGGTTTTCATAAACTTTATCAGTTATAACAAGCCTGACGCAAGTACTCCAAAAGAGGGTGAGGTAGCCAGACGTCTAAAGGAAAGATATCTCAGCATGTGACAGCAAAGGACTTTTTTTGTTTTCAATTTCCAAAGTGGGATATGAGCATTGGTTTGTAACCATTGATCAGACCTTTGAAGCCTGGAGTCTGGAATTTGGCCATCGCCATTTGGCAAAGTATCCACATTTGGATAGGAAGGCAGAGCGGGGGAATTGAGAGGAGGTGGATCTGTTAATTAAGCCAGCCACGCCCTCAAATATCCCTCTGTCTGAGGCCTGATATCTACTGAGTTATGAAATTATTCTCAGATGGACCACTAGGACACTGTGACTTTAGCTAATGACATCAGAATAGCTTGTATTTAATGGAGTATTTCCTGTAAAATTGATATTTTTTAAATTAAAATCTATCAGAGCCAGATTTTTTTGGAGCCAGCATCTCATCCCAATTGCAGTTTTTGGCACTAATGTATCAGCATCTTTGATTTTCACTGGACAAGACAGAAAAAACACACACTTCCTGAAGTAAATACCAAACCTTCATCTATGAGTTGGTGAAGAAGAAGAAGAAGAAGAAGATGACGAAGACGAAGACGAAGACGAAGAAGAAGGAGAAGAAGGAGAAGAAGAAGAAGAAGAAGAAGAAGGAGAAGAAGGAGAAGAAGAAGAAGGAGAAGAAGAAGAAGAAGAAGAAGAAGAAGAAGAAGGAGAAGAAGAAGAAGAAGAAGAAGAAGAAGAAGAAGAAGGAGAAGAAGGAGAAGAAGAAGGAGAAGAAGAAGAAGAAGGAGAAGAAGAAGAAGAAGAAGAAGAAGAAGAAGAAGAAGAAGAAGGAGAAGAAGAAGAAGAAGAAGAAGAGGAGAAGAAGGAGAAGAAGAAGAAGAAGGAGAAGAAGAAGAAGAAGAAGAAGAAGAAGAAGAAGAAGAAGAAGAAGAAGAAGGAGAAGAAGGAGAAGAAGAAGAAGAAGAAGAAGGGGAAGAAGAAGAAGAAGAAGAAGAAGAAGAAGAAGAAGAAGAAGAAGAAGAAGGAGAAGTCATTTTAAAAAATAAATTATATTTCAGGTAAAATCTTGTTCCAGATGTTTCTACAGACGTGATTCTTGTGAACGAGCCCAAACACCTGCAATCATCTGTTTGTTCTGCATTTGTAGCATCATTTAGTTTCTG
>OOFC01015147.1:0-10762 GCA_900323345.1 Pseudochromis fuscus
TCCATTGGGAGTATTAGCACCTCTGCAGTGGTCAAAATGCTTTTTCAAACACCTTACTGTGCTCTCTTGGATATAGTTTTGGTAGAAAACACGTAATCCAAGAACAATCTCTTCTTATAAAAAAAATAAATAATCGTGAAGAAATATAATTTAAAAAAACAAAATAAAGTGTTGCCCAAACCTTGCTATACAACCGTGTTTGTGACCCAGTTGAGTCTCTCCCCCTCTGTTGTGTGAGCAGTGATCCACAGATGCTCCTCTCCACTCACGACTCAAGTCACATAGTATTACTATCCTTAGTCCTCATACGAGGGACCACAGCAAGGCCAGGCGAGGACGACCCCGATTCTCCAAGATGTTCAGCCTCTAACCAGCGTCATAGATGACTCATATTTGTTTTCCGTCACATGTGGCTGTTAACTACAGTACAGGACTGTTTGCACTTTCAGTATGTTCCCCAGGAATAACCGAGCGCCTTCTGTTCTTGTTTTCTTTTAATTCTGTCTTCATCGACAGATTATACTAATGTGCTATGTAGGATATTCAAAGAACTATACTATGGTTACTATTACTAATCAATTATTACTGCATAATTTTTTTATTTCTAATATTTCTGTTCCTTAGAGTCAAACCACACTGCATATGTCTTGTTCTCTGAGCAGCTTTGATGGTCATGCATGCTTTGAATTGCCCAAACACATTACATTTAAATTTCATATTATCATTGCATGGACCACATTTATATTATTAAATTAGAAATTATGATAATTAGAAATTATGTGCTATACATTGGCCTCTCGCCCGTTGCTCCAGCAGATCCCCTTGACTCAATTGGATAAGCAGGTATAGAAGATGAAGATGCTATAAATTGAACACTGTTGCCCTCTTGTGGTGGAATAACAACATTGTCTTATTATATCATTAATTTATTATAACAAATAGAGAATTTTGTGGGATTTCTGGATTTTGTTTAGTCTTTTATTCTGTGGTTAATACCTTATATCTCAAACTATCAGTCAACAGTAGATCATGTTATCATGTCATGTGGTAACAAATGTCTCAACCTAACCACTAGTCTGTATATAGGCTCTATACCCTCAATGAAAAATAGAGCTGGAACTCACAATTATTTCTGTTATCAGATAATTGGTCAATTACATTTTCTACAACTAACTGAGTAACTGTGATTGCTTCTTGAACAGTTTACACCCCCCAAATATTTCATTAATCAAAAGCCTGAATGTTTTCTGCTGTAAAATGACAGCATGAGTTATTGAAATTGCATTTGATAGCTTTATTTTGATCAATGAACTGACTAATTGTAACAACTCTAATGAGCAAAAGACAGATAAACTGAACAAATTGGCCAAACATTTTCACACCATTGTAAGTCTAATCACCAGTAATCAATTCAAATGAAATAACTGACTTTCATTGCGCAGTGTTTGTTCTTTATGGAAGAATTCACAGAATGTGTAAAATTACCGACTCAACAGGCTGATTAGCAAGTCACACAGCTCGGTCTCAGTCACTTCCTGTAATGCTGATTCAACATGTTAAATCAGCCAAACTGCCGCTGATAAGAGCCAAGTAAAGACACAAAGAGTGTGGGCAGTGTTCGGTCACAGATGATCCAAAATGTGGCCAGTAATACTAATAAAGTAATGAACAAACAGAAATCTGACTTCTGGATGAAGAGGGTTTGCCCCACATACACACCTGGATGCAAGTTTTCTCTTCCTGTTCACTGTGTTTTATTCAACCCCAATCTTTGTGTCCCTGTAGGCAGTCCTCACCTCTCCTCTCTCCTGGTCTCCTCCTCCCCCTAGTCCAGTCCTTTGTGGCTTTTCCTGCTGTCCCCTCTCCTCCAATCTTTTCCACTCCACTTTCTTTTTTCCTTTTTTCATCTGTCCCTCTTCATCGCTCTTGTGCCCAGAAATGTAAGTGACCCATCTGTGATAGCAAAAGGTACATTAGGCATTAGGGAGTTCCCCTCCGGCCCTATGTGTGTGTGTATGTGTGTGTGTGTGTGTGAGGGAGAGTGTATGTAAAACTCTGGGTGTGTTGTTAACAGATATCGCCTGATGGACTCCTCCCAGGGGTACTGTCCGTCTGCTTAGCCAATGAAATGCAGCCAATTACGCTGCGGGCCTCGCTGGCAGCCAATCAAGTAGAAATGGGAAAGCTTGGAGATGACAATGAAGTTTGGGGCAAAGCACTTATATTGCACTTTGTTGATGTAATAAAGAAAGCGAAAAAGGCAGATTTGCCTTTTATCTCCCGCTCTCTCTTCCTGCCTCTGTTCTCTCACCTTTTTTTTTGTCATCCTCACTTGTTTCCTCTTTTCCCCAGTCTTGCTCTCTGACATTGTCGCTGCCTTCCCCTCATCCATCTTCCTGCCACTCACTCCATCCCTCCTGCCCTCCCAGCTCTGTTTCGTCCTCTTCAAAGTAGGTCTTTTGGTGTCAGTGTCTGTCTGTCGGTGGCAGCGGTGATGAATCACTGATACTGCCAGCGTAGTTAGCGATGACCATAACAGCTGACTGATGCATCTCTGTGGGGGGAAACTATCAGCACATTATGCAGTATTGATTTTCTCCCATATAGTTGTACGTCAAAGCAGAAGCAGGGGGTTATTTGATGCGGGATGGCGTGTCCTTTGTTGTGTGTTGTGTCTTGTGGCTGCAAATTTTGAGGGAAAATCCTTTATCTTGGAAAAATAAGTGAAAATTTTGATGTCATATCAGGACTTATTTAGTTTTCGAGATGATTTTCTTGACTTCCTGTCTCTGTGACATCACAATGTGTTGTTTTTATGTTTCAGTTCTTGAGCAGATTGAAGATATCACACATTACTATTATGAAAAAGCAGCTGAGATGCAAGTGGGGTGCACTATAACACTACAACTGGCTTTATATTCAATGAACTGATATGAGAGAGGTATCGATTTTCTCCTGTTACTCTTGACAAGAAAGTGAATGAGTGTATTTTCCAACCTGTTGAACCTTTTTCTGTAAGGCCAAGGATTTCTCAGCTCTCTTTATTATAGGCTGTAGTTGAAAGCCGGGGGGTGGGGGGTTGCTTTCTTGACTGGACAAACCCTTTCAACCTACTTCCTTAACTTGCTGCTGCACGATTTCAAATTATTTACCACGGAGTAAGCAATGCATTCTCACCATCTGAAGAGGCGGGCTGGGTGAGCAAGACTCAGTGAAGTGAGCCACACTGTGCACAGTTTGTTCAATTTGTGCATGCAGCTGACAGATACAGCAGCATGCTGGTTGTGGCCAGGTTTATTCAAATGAGCATAAAATGTTCACAATATCATGACACTCTGATAGCACGCATTAAAATAGACGGGAAAAAAAAAATGTTGCAAGAGAAATAATTAGATTCAGCTCCTTCCTGGTGAACTCTGGGTGAAAAAAACATTCAACCATTGTTTGGGAACATATGCTCAGTATTGGTCCAGGCGGTTTGTTCAACATCAAAATATTTGCTGTGGTTTTAACCTGGCAAAGCTAATTTGCACATCTTGTTCAATATCTTTTCATTCCTCTTCCTGGCGTCGCTTTCGTCTCTTTTTGCTCTGTGTGTAACGAAGGCTACGAGTTCAAACCGCTGTTGTGTGCATAAGCCGAAGCTGAGGCTTTCTAATGTTGTTCCTGAAAACATGACATTAAAAACAAAAAAATGATTTCACACCAGTAAACTACTCATGCTCTCTCACGTACGTCACCTCGGCCTTTTTTTTTTATTTAGATTTTTTTTTCTGGGCTGTTTTATGACTCCATAAATGCAGGTCTAGGTGTTTTGTTCCTGTGTAAATCTGGCCTTTCAGCCCTTTGATTTTCTTGTTTTTCCCGGGTCGTGGGTGTTCTTTCATTCTGTTTGAGCTGAGGTTTATATTATGTTGTTTGTGTCTTTGGAATGAGCTCAGCATGATACACAGCCCTCTGGCACAGATACACACACACACACAGGCACACACACATGTACACACACACAGATCTCATAAATCTCCTTACTTTGAGTAGATAGATAGATAGATAGATAGATAGATAGATAGATAGATAGATAGATAGATAGATAGATAGATAGATGTGTGTGTATGAATATATAAGAATCACAACATGACCACTCAACATGCATCATCTCTGACTTTATATTCAACTGAATGTGCAGCTGTGTGTGAATGAAAGTGTGACTGTGCACTCCGTACTCTAATAAACAGTTCCTTAGATGAGGTTTACTTTTTCCATCTCCCTACATTTTGATGCCTCGCGCCCAACTATCATCTTAAACGCTTCAATTCTTTAAAACCCTTTAAGGAGGCTGCACACTGTGTGCCTCCATACAGGATTACTTTATTCAATACTCAGAAAGAAAACATGCTTCAACAAGTAATCCTTACAAAGAGGTTTCTTGTCAAAATATTACTTATGTATTCAATAAAGCACCGCGGCGTTGAGGATCGAGCTGTGCGGCGCATCCTAATTCAAAGTCCTATTTTATTGTGATTAGCACCTCTACTCATCCAGCCCCATTTGTTTTCTCTCCTCCCTTTTTTTTTGTGTTCATTCAAAAGGCTGCCAAAGTATGAGGTGGGACAGACAGTTAGGGAAACAGTGGAAGTGAGGAAGCAGGAAAAAAAAAGATAATTGAAGGGGAGAAAACAGGGAAGGGAGGAAGGCAGCCAAAAAGAATAAGAAAACAGCAGGAGAGCTGGAGGGAAGAAAGGAGGGAGGATGGGATTAGGTGAGCATTATATCTAAAATGCAGGGAATAATTATGATGGTTATGGCTGCTGATGACAGGAGTGTTGACAGTGATGGTAATTTTCGTAATGATGACTCTGTAATGATCGTGACAATTTCCACGCATGCGGCAGGTGTGAAATGCACAATATGTCAAGCGGGTACAATATGGCACATATAAATAACAAGCAGGACTGTGGTGGAAGAGGGTAGTGTAATCAGATTACTGAGATAAATTTCTAGTTTTTACTAATTGTTTCATGATTTCTTTGTGTGTTACTTGTTCTTTCTTGGCATAGTATTGTTGGATTTGTGAGCAGTGGATGGATGTAGGAGTCAGGGATTTCACAACAAAAGAAACACAATGACATTAGAAAGTACTCAGAGAACTTCCATCAAGGTATAATCCAGCTGTAATGATGCTATAGACCAGTGGTCCCCAACCATTTTGCACCATGGACTGGTTTAATGTAGGTATTATTTTCACGGACTGAAGAAATCACACGACCGGCATAAAAAAACAAATGTTTCCCCTTTGCAAAAAAGCTCTTCAAAGACGTTTGGTTTTTTTTCACTAATTTTCGATAGTTTGCTGACTTATTTTTTTGGGTAACGTATCTGATCACATGACCAAGATGAGCGTATTGACATGTCAAGATGCACAGGCCATTTTTCAATATGCGTACTTGTCTGTACGTGTGTTCTCGCGTACTCGTGAAACATCATCAGTCGGAGACCTAGTACTGTTCCAATTCAAAGTACATCTGCCCGAGAACGCATGAAATACCCGGATGTGTCCTCGCTCCTCCTTCATTATCGAGCCTGCATCAGACCAGACTTGTGTGGACTTGGGGAAGCCAAAAAACCCATAATGCATTTCGCAACAGCGAGCGGAGATGTGACGTCAACAAATACGCTGGCGTCCCAATCGCCTTGGTGCGTTCTCGATTTCCCGCAAGTCCATACTTCAGAGTCCGACTTGCAGGTACATTCTCACAAAGTACACGAGTACAGGTTTGCGTACTTTGAATTGAGAAACAGCCACATACAAAAGTTAGGTTGGAGAGAATCCAGTTGTTTTTCCAAAATAAAACGTCTCTCAGACTCTAAGAAATCAAAACAACAGAAATTATATCAATGATTTATTCTTTCTGTGCACAGCGTTAACAAAGGCCTCTTGGACCACTGCTGTAGACTGAACACCATTGCCCTCTTGTGGTGGACGATAGACAAAACAAGCATAATTTCATGCAGCAAAAATGTCGCAGTGTTGTTTTTTTGTACATATTTAGGATTTTTTTACCACTTCTCATTGTTCCATCTCTCAGGTTGAAAACCACTGTGTTAGATCAAAATATTTTCTGATAACTCACATCTTTAATGAATTCTCTGTGGACTTGGGGACTTTGATCAATTCAGGCTTTTACATCATCCTTTTTGGTTGTTGATTTTTATTAATATCTGGGGGTAAATTGTGAATTTGCTCTCGCAGCGCTGACAGTAGTTATCCCTGCTTAGGTGTAAGGTTGGCTCCCAGAAGCAGTGTAGGAGAATATTGGCCTTATTAGAAGAGATATGGAGTGGGTGGGAGAGGGCAAGATGGATAGAGGGAGGCGAGAAAAGACAGAGCCCCTGGACAGAGAGTTAACGAAAAGAAAGGAAGACACAGAGAGGAAGATATTGGACTTATTAGAGAAGAGAGTGAGTGGGAGAAGAGGGCAAACACAGAGAGACAAAGACAGAGACAGAGAGAGAGAGAGAGGGATGATGTTATTTTGTCAGTGTTTCCCCCGTGGGGGCTCGGCTGCTTGTTAAAAAGTCCTGACAGAGGAACCACAGCAATAACACAAACATACACACATATACACGCATCATGCACACAGACACTGCTCCTGTGCGAGAAACTTTGAATAGGTTTCTTTCTCCTGCTGCGTGGGTTATCTGCAAAAAATGGACTGCATTCATGCCAAAAATATTCTTCAGTGACGTCAAATGCAGCCTTGTTTAATAATCTCTCCCTCTCTCGCTCTGTTAGTGTGTATCTGTGTGTGTGTGTGTGTGTGTGTGCCTCTATTGCAGTTGAAGGCGACTGTTTCCCTGTAATTATTATCCAACACAAGCGAAGGATATATGCTCCCCTCTGCACACACACACACACACACTTTAACAGTTCTTATTCACAGTGCCACCGCAAGATCTGCTTATTGTTTTAAAACACTGTAATCTAGTAAAGACTGAATAAGCTTCCACAGATTCATAAGCCATTTGCAGAAGAGTGCAGCAGACTCACATTATGCACTGTAAGTAAAAGACCTCACTACTGCGATGTTGTTAGTGCAATGATATGTCTCTCTGGTCATTATGAGACTGAAAGATAAACATGAGGAGACTTACTTTCTGGATAAGTTTGTTCAGCTGAGGTTTTGTGTTGTAGATACGTGGCTCTGTCGTATACTTTCAAAGGGGCAGAGCTCTGCAAACACTGCTACAAAATGGGCAGTGTGTGTTATGACATGACGTGGTGTTGGTAAGAGCAAAATGGCTTTAAAGAGGATGGTAAACCACATTTTTCAGAGGGTTTTCACAGAAGCTTGTAACACTTGAGTTGGGGTGAAAACAAAATTACCATTTTATGAAGTTTTCCCGTGAACAGTGGGAAGCTGTACAAACATGTAAAAAGCCTCTGTGTGCTTAATATATCGTGATGCCTTTTATGTGCTGCACTTTTCTTTGTGCATTTGAATAATCAGAAATTAACCCGTAAGTACACAGCCAGACAGCTTAACAAATGGATCGTGATGATGCTCTTACTTAGCTCTTTCTGTTGACATCTGGGTGGAGATGAGATACAGTGGACAGCAGAGCTCAGACTTTCAAATTTGTGGTGTTCAACTGCCCCGCCTGCTCTCAAGTCACTGTCCCATCTAAAGAGCCACACCATGCTCATTATGCTGATTTTTTACATAACAAGACAAAAGCCCCTTTGGTATAAACCAGTGAAAATATTCAGTTGTTGAAAGAATAGAGAAACATAGTTGAACTCAATAGTAAATGGAACAGATTTACATTTCACAGCAAAGATGCAATTCAGAATTTTCCAGCAGAGGTTATTATTTAATTATACTTCATAGTAATATTTAGATAGTGCCATATAAATGGAGTCACTATTACCATTCCAATTATGGTGCATTTCCACCGCATGGTACCGCCTCGCCTCGGTACGCAACTGGTAAAAAAGGACCTGGAACTTGGTACTTGATACGACTTTGTAGTACCTCCTCTCCTGCGGTTCAGGTACGAGCAGGTACTAAAATCTTATTGGTCGGAATCGTCATTGCATCATCACTGCGCAGCCCGGAAACATTTGTACCCGCAAGCCGACAGTCTGCACGGCTGTAGTCAGAATAACAAGTTTCTACTGTGTGGGGAAAACCACTAAATAGATCGGTTTAATGTACAATAACAGCGCTTTAGTGCAACGTTAAAATTTTGTTTTAAAACGTCCGCTGAAAAAACGTGATCTCTGAGCGCCCGGTCAGTGAACAGCTGACAGATGTTGTAGCGAGAGCTCACGTCTCCAAAAACGTCGGAGGGAATGCGCTAAATGAGGAGGAGGGGCTGTCAACGTCTTCCTGACAGTCCACCATCACTGGGGCGTTTATGAAACAAACTAAACATGAATGTGATAGGGCCAAATGGTGCGCACTCACAGGCGGTGTAGTTCGCTACATCACTAAACAGACATTTGACTGGCGGTACGAACTGCCAGGGAAAACTGTCACAAACGGCAACTGTACAACAACGTAAAAGAGTTAAAGTTTATCTTCAAAAGGGTGTACTTGCATTATTATACCATTATTATTATTATACTAGTTGAAAAATGTTATCAAAACGACAATATTATCGTTTATCGCAATAATTTCTGGGACAATTTATCGTCCAGCTAAATTTGTTATCGTGACAGGCCTAGTTGGGCGAGTTGAAAAAGTTTTAACTTGAGCAACAAATTTGCATCACGTGGTATCACCGATTCCTCCACGTCACTGAACAGCAGTGGAGGGGGAGGAGCTTATGGTCGCCGCCTGTGTCCGTCCAGAACTGTATGACATCACTGACTGTATCAAGCAGCAGAGCAGCTGCTCTGTTTCTGGAAGTAACAGGTAAAAGCAGCAATATTCACCATCTTGTTCATTGTTGACGACTGAAGTGGTGGTCACTGCGGAGGAGTGCTCCTATTGGCTGATACTCGTGTGTGGTGAAATTGCCAGTACACGTTGTGAGTACACACCAGGTTGAAAATACACACTGTGTGCAGTCTGAACGCTTCATGAAGCAGCTTCTTCAGACTTCAAGGAGACACAAGTGAAGTGATGGTAATGCTCCAACCTCCATCAGCTGATCACAGCCCAGGATCCTCTGACGTTCTCCAAATATATTTTAATGCTGCACTAAAGCCTGTTATTGAGCTTTGGATCTTTTGACTGTTCTTCACACATTGTAGAAACTTGTTATTCTGACTGTCACCGTGGAGACCGTGTCAGTCGCACAGTGATGATGTCATTACAATTCCAATCAATAACATTTTAGTACCTGCTCGTACCTGGTTGACTCGGTTTTTGGGTCTGTGCCACTACAAGATACCTACTGGACTGGGTTTGGTTTACATCAGCAAAACGTACCTGGAACCTGGAACCACTTTTTTAGAACCTGCTCTCGTGTGTTTTTTGAGGTCTGTGGAGGTCGCAGAGGTAAATAAAAGCTGCAAGGTCTTCGTCTTGTGGGGTGCAAGAGCAGCGTGAGATATCCTCACTGACACCAATGACATTTTGGACGTGTGTTCGTAGAGGTCGTACTGAAGACGTGTGGTAGATGCACGGGCGCCGCACTTACTCTGTACATTTACTTTGTACGTTGTGAGTGAGTCCGCTGCACTTAACACACACAGGAAATGCGCTCCCACTGTGCGTCCTCCTGGCAGCCGCCATGTGTCTTTCACCAACGATTTCCTTCCCACGACCACAAAAAAAAAAAAAACCCAAAAAAAAACCCCCGCACCTCAAACCCGTGGACGCCACACAGCACACTGCGTCCTCGCCAAAACGTGGGAATTCATAGTTTGTGGATCGTCATCAACATCCTCCATACGTGCTTACGGGCAGCGTACGGGCTCCAAATTTCCCAAGATACACTTGGTGGTCTGTGGGTTTGTTGGGTTTTTTGCTCGCACACAGTAGGAGGAGGACGGCTCGCTGTCATGGAAACCAAGGTGAGTCGAGGCGAGCTGGTACCATGAAGTGGAAAAACACCATAGCTGACTATCTAACTAGCTCCTCAATTTCCCTGATGGATCTCCCAAGGCATTAATAAAGTATCTACCTGTCTGTCTGTCTGCACCAAAATCTGACCTCTGAGTTAACTTGTTCAGCACTGAAAGCTGCAGTATGTGGTCAGGTGTGATGTTACCTGTGAGGTTCTGTGCAGCGTCCGACATGATGTCACACAGGGGGAGGAGACTGTGGTCAGGTGGCAGGAAGATAAAGCTCTGAAACAGACGTCATGATCCAACAGCTGGAAGAAAAAAAAACCAAAGAGCCTCATTCACCAATAACTTCAAAAGGTTTTTTTAAACTTATTTTTCAGAAAAAAATCCAAGTCAGATTCAAGAAGAGCTTTAAAATGTTCTTCAACAGAAGAAACGTTTATATCTGTGTTCTGAGAAAGATTAATCCCCATGCTTTATAACAGAGATGTAACCAACCACTGTTCTGACTGAAACAATTAGTCGACTAATTAGATTATGAAGCCCATGATTATTTAAATTATGTTCTAATTCATAATGAAGACAAGAAATAAGGTTGACTAATCATTACACACCTACTATCAGCTCAAATTAACTTCACCCACAGACTGAAATCAGAAATGGACGAAGCAAGTGGGTCTCAAAAATGAGGCCAATGCAGAACCGCAAAAAAAAAAAAAAAAAAAAAAAAAAAAATACCAGAGA
>OOFC01015151.1:0-18431 GCA_900323345.1 Pseudochromis fuscus
TAGCGCGAGCGTGCGGCCGCAGCGTTGGGGCGACTCTCGGAAGCAGCTCTAACTAGACAACGAGACTGGTGGACCTCAGAGGTCAGACATGGCGGCGCAGCTCCGTAACGCTCCACTCATCCGTTCACAACGAGGAGGGGGGTGGATTTGGTTTCTAAATCTGTCGGCTCATTTTGTGGCTTTAGTGCCGCCACAGAGCCACATCACAGAGCAGTGGTTTCTACCAAGAGGTTAGAGAGAGGCAGGCAGTTGCTCACCTTCCAGGACAGGAAGTGAACCGGCGGTCGCACTGTGAGGGGTGTAAACAACGGGAGGCTTATTCTGTCTTATTGTGGCGTTGTGGTTGGTCGGCCTTATTAGAAGCATGTGGAGTAATTACAACTGACAGCTGAGTCTGAGCCAAATATTTGATGTATGAGTTTTGAAACCACTCAAGATTTGCTCTCGACTTGATGAGTAAAGGTTGTAGATTGTGGATTTCCTCACTGACGGACATAGCTGTCTGTGTTTGACCAATTTTGATGAAGGATGGATTGTGGGAGTTTCCCTCACTGCACTCCCCTCTGATAACCGCTATCATCTCAAGGAGTTGTTACATCATTAGTGGTGGAAGAAGTATTCAGAAGCTTTGCTGTAGCCTCCTGAGACCCCAGCATTTGTTTGCCATGCATGTTTAATTTCTCCTAGCTCTTTGGGATTATTAGGTCCTGATAAGTCTAAAAATTAAGCATTGTCTTTGAACAGAGAGTAGTAGTAATAATACATTAAATGATGTATTGTGCTTTTGTTACAACACGAACAAAGACGATAAGATTAGATACAGTGTCCACAAACGAGGACGACCACTTTTTGTTAAGAAGCATGATGTTTACACTGTAGAAAATCTAAAATGTCATGTCCATGTGTGTGGACACAGGGTCTCAGGAGGTAAATGTTTGTAGAAAAACATCACTATAACAAACAAGTAAAAGTCCTGCAGTTAGAATCTAACTTCAAGTCCACCTGAAACATCCTTTCCACTGTATCTGACTTCTGTATCGTGACATATTTTCAGCAAAAACAGGACAAAACATTTGGAGTAAATTGATTGGACCACTGAATCATAACAAAATATCAAGCTAACCTTCCCAGATAATGTTAATACTACATATAGCATTTTGCCATCTGAGACGCACCCACACATTCAGAGATGAAGACATGAAGAAAAACACATAACATGAATTTTTCCTTTTACCAAAACCCTTTCAGTCCCGGACACAAATCTTGTGTTAGGACAGGAATCTCGAGTACTAAAAACTCTGGGGTTAGTGGGTCTGGCACACACACATGAAGACATGCAAACACTGCTACCTCATACTGAGGAACGTTACATGTTTAAACTGTGTTTGTACTCAATGTCCACCTGAAACAACATTTCAAAAGTATCTAATGTCCGCATCGTGACATATTTCCAGCTACAACAGAACACGTAATTGGGACAAAACGTTTGGAGCAATTTGATTGGACACAAAACACCACAGCTAGCTAGCTAACAGTACTAGATAACATTAGTACTATGTACTTTAACCTGAACTGTGCTGCTAACCACAGATTGAGAATACAGTCATATTATACAGTTCATTATTTTATACAACAATAAAAAGTTGGTCATAGAAATTTTTGTTCTGACACATCATCAATCATCAGTTGTGATCCAGTTACATTTAATACTGTAACTAGCTTGAAGTGGAGGGAATTCTGTACATACTGCTGCATGTTAAATCTAATAAAATCATATTATAAAGGCAGATAATGTTTACATGTAAAAGCTTAACCTAGAAAGTAACTTGTAACTCAATCATTTGAATATTTGTCATTGAGCAAGAAAGTACATTATTTATGTAGAAGCATCTAAAATGGAAATAGTTGTAGAACCAGCGCTACTGTGCAACCAGAACTGTCACCTGATCAGCCTTGTGTAATTCCACCAGATTTGTTTGTTTACCACCAGTGGAAATACCCGTAATGTGATTTTGCTCAGCGTTTTCAACTTTCATCTCATAACTTTTTCTTCTCCTTTAGTGTCTCAAAAATCCAGCCAGGAGGAGTTCTGTTTGACCCCAGAATGCATTGAAGCAGGTGAGGACATGTTGTAAACAGATATATACAACATTGACTGAACTATCTGGTTCTGAACTGTTTTGTTGTGTCTGTAGCGGGGTCTATTCTCAGTAAGATGGATCAGTCCGTTGACCCCTGCCAGGACTTCTACTCTTTCTCATGTGGAGGTTGGTTAAAGGAGAATCCCATTCCTGAAGATTCGTCCTCATTTGGGATCTACCCCTGGCTGCGGCAGCACGTTGACGTCCGACTTAAAGGTAAGTTTGGATATAAATTTCTGTCAGCCGAAGTGATGCCATGAGCTGCGTAAAATGTCTTTACTTCACTTATTTATTGGAGCATTCCCAAAACTTTTAGATTCAGAGTCCAACAACGATCCAGAGACATAACCTTTCCTTTTGAATAACCTTCAAAACCAACATTACCCATTACCATTACCAATACAGTTTGACAGTTAGGTCAAGTGTGTTATGCTCTACCACGTTTTCAGATCATAGGCTGTATATACAAGATGGATGGAGCCACAGTGACAGCACCCTCTGGTTTGTGGCCATCTTGTTTTGTTTTGGGGGTTTTTGAGCCACAGGTGACCATATTTGGATGAGAGGGAGGAGCATGTATGAGTCTGGCTGCAGCTAGCCTCCTGTGCTGACACCCACCTTCATTCACAGAGGCCATAACTTCAAGCCCTTAGTGCAATTAAATATATGGGCGAGTTATTTGATAATTCAGCTGTGGTGCAGCTTTCAGGCATTTTTGTACCAGACATGTGTATTTTTGTTGTAAAGTTTGACATTTTAACATCAAAAAGAGGAATATTTCAGGGTGTGGGTAGTTTGATTGACAGGTCTTTTCTCCAATGAGACTGGCGCTGAAGTTCAGTCTCATACACACTGGACACTGATCTTGGGTTCAAAGGTCAAACCACTCTTTCAAATACGGTCAGTTCTGACATGGTGACATTCAAATTCGGATCTCTTGTCCACAAACAAACATACGGGTGACATCACATTAGCTAAACTCTATATACAGTCTATGGGATTGACTCACTGTTGGAGCCTCCAGTGGATTATTGAAGTTCTGACCCAATGCTCATAAAGTATTTATACACCTCAACAAGGCTAACCAGGCTGGTTGTACCTACATAAACCAAAAAGCATGCATACAATACATGTTTAAACTTTGTTGAAGCTTTGACACTGATTGTTTTTATCTTTCAGAGTTACTAGAAGCTCCTTCGGATCAGGACGAACTGCAAGCAGTGACCAAAGCTAAGATCCTCTACCGCTCCTGTATGAATGAAAGTAAGTCTGACACATACACACATGTGTTTGTGGAGTGGACTTGTGGGGACTCTGTTTACATAATGCCTTCACTGGACCATGACCGAGTCTGACCTCTAACACTCAGTCTTACCTAAATCTAAACAAAGTTCTAACCTCAATCTCAGCATATCCTCACAAAACCAAAAAACAATATAAACTTTCAAAATAGCACAGATAAAAAAGTACTGAATATAATCATGTTTGTTTACGAAGCTGTGCTGGAAATGGTGGACGCCGAACCGATGTTGAAAACACTCACTCAGCCTGAGTTTCGGTGGCCCGTGGTCGGGGAAGGACTCGGCAGAGAGTACCAGTGGTCTCAGAGTCAGTGGAACCTCCTGAAGACGCTGGCGGAGATGAGGAACCAGCACAGTAAGAGTGTCCTGATCCGCCTGTACGTCTCCCCCGATGACAAGAACTCCTCACACTACATCATCAAGGTCAGACATTCACACATCAGTGTCATTTTCACACGTTGATTTCCATAATGAATGAATAATGAAGACATATTGAGGTAATGGAGGAGCTTTGAGGGATTGTGTTGAAAGGTAGATCATTTTTAGTCTGTTTTGGTTTTTGTATTGTTGGATGTAGACATTTAGGGCAAAGATCTCAGACACCCCACCACATTTAGGACATCAAAAATAAGTAGGGAGGAGGGGATTTCCAAAGATATTCAAACTTCTGACCATAGACCAAGACATGGATATAGTCAGTGTGATATTACCAGTTGGTTTGTGGAAACCAGGAATTTGGCCAGTAGCCAGAAGTGACCACGTTTGGATGTGAAGGGAGGACTGAGGAGGCGGGTCTGACCCTTGATCCCAAGGACACTGTCCAATGTGAATGAGACTGGTGTTCAAACTGGAGCCTCAAAACCCCTTGTAAATCATTGGAGAGCAGACCTGTCAATCAAACTAACCACACCCGTAAATCTTGGTCTTATTGAAACCTAATATCTACTTAATGATAAAATGATTTTCAGATGGACCACCAGATCACTGAGGAGAGGAGTTGACTTTAGCTAATGGTTTCAGAATGATTTATCAGAATGGCTGCCATTTTTTAAATTTGATATACAGTAATATCCAGGACAGAAAAATGATGTGCAATAAATTAATTGTGTTTTGTTTTGGTTAAAATTTGCATTAACTGATAGATTTGCCATTTTAGGTGCAAACACAACACCACATACCTTCTGACCCTGTTGTACGTAAAATGTTAGGAAACTGTTTCTTACTTACACACCATGAACCAACATTACATTAACGTGGAGTCAAAGGTCAGTATTAATTTCCGTTTGGTCTCCACATTCAATGGAATGAAACTATCGGACTTTACAATTTGTTTATTGAAAATATCTGCATCTTGCTGTGAACAGGTTTGATGATATCAGTAAAGTTTATGACCTTAAAACCAAAACAAAGGTCTGAAAGATGCTAAAATCTTCTGTGGAGCTGAGAGAAATGTCTGTTTTTGAATTGAAGCCAATTGGAGACAGAAACTGGTATTGTCCTTGTTTAGAGACCTGGTGATTACATCCATATTTTATATACAGTCAATGCCCCTGATAAACATCAAATACCTTCAGATGCTTAGACAGAGACAGTTCTAGACTGAGTGCTTTATGAAGTCAGTTGTTGTTGTTGTAGCGAGAGTTGCCAGATAAACAAACCCTAAAGGCTGAAAGGCTAACCCGAACCGTTTGTCCTCCTGCAGCTCGATCAAGCGTCCTTGTCTCTGTCCTCCAGAGAAGACTACATCACCAACACCTCCTCAGCTCAGGCGGTGAGTTTCAGCTTCATCTTTCCCTCATCTCACCTGTTACCTAAAAGCTGCGTGACTGATCATTTTCAGCCGGAGGAAATATCACCAGTTAGAGTCTAAACAACAGTTTCTCTTCAGACTTAACATTTCTGTAAATGCCAGACAGTCTAATGTGAGCAGTTAATTACACAAGAGGCAGGCAGTACTGATTGCTCCACTAATGGCCGCCTCATTAAGCCAGAATAGAAATGTGCGCTGAGTAAGCAACGACTCATTTTTCTCAACCGGAAACACACTCATCATTACTGCTGGAGTTTTGTTGATGTATACCTATAGGGGTTCGTTAGGACATTACAGTGGATATAAGGGCTGAAACACCTCATATACTTCAAAAAGCGTATATGTTTTTAATCATGTATAGACTTCTTTCTTTATTTTTTAGCGATATATATTTTAATTTCTAGTTAGATCATTGTAAATACTAAAATCCAGGAAAACATTTTTAATGCCAAAATGATTCCTTTTGTAATTTTGTTTTTCTAATTTTTGCAGTTTACCGTATTTTCTGGACTATTGAGCTCACCTGTCTATAAGCCGCTATTGAATTTATTCAAACAGTTTCATGTGGTTCACTCTGACCGGGTCTGATGTGACGACGCTAAATGTATCAGCAGCACGGAGCTTGCTAGCTTGTAAAAAGCTAACGAGCTTCGTGCTGCCGATACATGAGAAACACCGGTGTTTAAGTTCAAAGCGTCGGAAAAAAGTAGCAGCTTATAGTCCGGAAAATATGGTAAATAAATAAGAATATATAGATTTAAAACTGAATTGCACCTCTAATGCTCAGATGTTTTACTAGCTTTCTAACATGGGCTCCACTAATGAATGAATCCATGAATTTATAAAACTGCTAGTAATAGTGACTTATGGTAAAATAGTACAGAACGGATTTATTTGTTTTTGTAATGGTATTATTTACTGAATATTTCCTGCTGCTGTGAATGTGTCCTTTAAAAACAGAAAATTTAAACATCCTGAATATTACTTACTACAGTTACAGCAGGACCAGAGTGTGTGAGTGCAGATGTAAGCGTTTGATTTATTTGTGATGACATGGGATTGCTCCCGGCTATAAAAGAATAAAGGACATTTCTTCTCTCTCTCTGCAGTATCGTGCGGCGTTGCTCAGTTTGATGGTGGACACCGCCGTCATGCTGGGCGCCCCCAAGAAAGCAGCAGTGACCCAGATGGAAAAGGCTCTCGCCTTCGAGACCAAAGTGGCTCATGTGAGGACGTCATATCAGATAAATATAATCCAGGCTAATGTATGGAAATGATTTAATAGGCCTCTGTGGCTCGGAAGCTAATTAAAACCCAGGCTTATTAATTGTGAAATATGACGCTGATTCATCAGCTTCACCGACACTGTAAAGGAAGATTTTTAATGTACAAATTCAGGATGAGTTATGCTAATGCTTGTTGTGTCTGCAGATCCTGATTCCCTATGAAAACCGCACCAGCGAGAACATGTACAACAGATACACCCTGTCTCGCCTGCAGCGCTCTATACCACAGGTACTTTAATGCAGAAATACATTAACCCTGCTTTGCTTTGAAAAACAGAAACCTCTTCATAATTTCTTTGTTTGTTTTTTTTTCTCCTGAGAAACCCTGAAAGACTTTGTACTGAAAAGTCCTCGTAACTCAACAGAAAAATAGCATTAGACTAGCTGTGACAGAAGCATTGTGAGTTTGATTTTTAATACATTTATTAGATTGAAGTCCACCAGAAACAGCATTACAACAGTATCTAACTTCTGCATCGTGATGTATTTCTGGCAACAACAAGATATGGAGGCGGGGCACAACATTTGGAGCAATTTAATTGGACCATTGAAATGCAATGAAACACCACAGCGAGCTAGCAATACATTCTTGTAACAGACTTGAACACCAAATGAAAGTCATAAGAGTATAGCAGCATCACTGTAGCACACAGACTGGAAACAGGGTGTGAGCTAGCTAGACACAGTATTTGTATAATCTGTGTAAACTCTTAACTCAGCAGGATTTACAGAATCAACAATATTAATAGAGAAGCGTGACCTGTGTTTTCCCTTTGTTTTAACAATTCTTCTGAAGTAAACCACCGAGACTTGATCTTTACAATGAAGCAATTCAGAAGTTCTTGAAGATGTTTTTTTAACCTTGCAGTCATAAACGTTAGAGCTGGGCACATCTGGCACCAGAAACACCAAATAAAATCCAATATCTGGCATGAAAATAATAAACTTTACCAAACATTGTACTTTACAGCCAATTTGGTTTGATCGAAATATGAAGGAACAACAAAAATACAGTCAAACTCTTAAAAATGTCTGTCTCTTGCCTGTCTGTAGTTTGACTGGCTGACTTTTGTTAAAACTGTGGTGGAGTCCAAAGACGACCCAGTCCGATCCATCTCCTCCTCCGAGCCCATCATCGTCAGAGCGCCGCAGTACTTCAAGGACCTCATGAAGCTCATCGACGCCACAGATCCAAGGTACAGACGCACTTCTGTGGACCTTTGTTGACATGACACATCTTGCTTAGATCTTAATATTTACATTTCTGGTTTACTGAAGCTCTATTCAAACCTTTCACAACATGTTTACTTCAAGCTCATCCTGAATGTCTGTTTTATTTAACACTACGAAGAAAATATCATTAAAAAAACTATGACTTTTATTAAAAGCACATTCTGACACTATCAGGTGATTTTCTGGTCTGAGCATTGAAAACAAAAGCAGTTGTACCGTATTTTTTGGACTATAAGGCGCACTTAAAATCCTTTAATTTTCTGAAAAATCGACAGTGCGCCTTATGTATTAATTCTGGTTGTGTTTACTGAGCTTGAACCAATTTTATGGTGGTGCACGGCGCTCAAAAATCTGTCAAAATGTTTTAGTACGACTTTGGTAAACTACGAAGCCGCACCTCTTGATGGATTGTTGGAGCATTACGGCTACCGTAGTCAGGACCCAAGCAGAGTAATACATATCACAGTATATATTACTCCGCTGAGACACATTATTTCGGACCCCAGGAAGACTAGCTGGTACTATTCGCAACAGCTAATGGGGATCCTTTTTAATAAATAAATAAACACAATATTACAGTGTGTATAAGGACCCCAAAATGGCACCTGTTAAGAGACAGTCACTTAATGTGCCTTATAATCCAGTGCACCTTATGGCCTGAAAAATACGGTATGTTTGATTGTGAAGATATGACAGGGTTCCCACTCTTAGGTTGTTATTCATGTTGATCTCACAAGCCTCACATCACTGAAAATGTCCTAAGTGGCTGTATAGTGAAGTACAGCAGTATGTCGAACAACAACACCTCAATGTAGTAAGTCACACATACAAGTCACAGTATAGTATGTCATACAGAAATGTGTCACTTGATAGGATGTCAACGAAATGCCGTAGTCGAGCATGTCCTAATAGAAACACCACAATAGAAAATCAAACAATAAAAAAATCAAACAGTGCAGTGTTACATCTTTAAAATTCTTGGTACAATATGATTAGAAAATGTCAGAGTATCGTATGTCGAAATGACAGTGTAATACATTATAAAACAGTATCATAGTATGTCAAGCTCAGGAGCTTTCAGGACAAGTTTCCTTGTTATGTCAATTTCCAGGAGTTTCTAAAGTAGGAACCCTGTGTAGTATTACACAAAAGATAACTTTGTACTTCTCTGTGCGGTAATGGACTTTTCTTGTGACACAAATACAGTGTATAACACAAATACTTAAATCTATGTTGCACCTAAATTTCATGTATGAATTCTATTTGCGATTTCTGATCATTTTCCATCTGTGTTGCATATATTAACTATGAAGCTGTTCTTGTGCAAGTGTGTGTAATTTCTTTCGTTGCATACTGGCAGATTTGTAGTGGTGTGTGGAGATGGAGAATATATCATCTACACTGCCATGGCCTTAAGGAACAAGAGCTTCGGTTCAGCTCAGGAGTTTGTGTGGGCTCATGACTCCTCGCAGTAAGTCCTTACCTCTGCCTGAGAGGACTCGCTAAGCATGCTGGGAAAAACACATATTCACTTTCTTTACAAAAGCTCGATGAGAAGAGCAATGCCTCTGTATATGCTCCTTTCACTGGTTTCAACTCCATAAAAATGTAATAAGAGTAATTAATTCAACTGTCCAGTGTGGCTGTGTACAGTAAAGGTGTACATTATATTTACAGGTATGCCATCAGAGAAGGCAACAGCATGGTTAAAATGTTTAAGAACTTTAAAGAGAAGAAGACCTTCAAACCTGAGTTTGGGGCTGAAGGTGAGTTTTGTTTGGCATTTTCTCTTTTGGTGTAACAGGTGTTTTTATGTGTTTGCTTGTATGATGTGTATATGTGTCTGTGCATAACTGTTTGTCTCCTGCTGCCTCTCAGGCATCTTTGGTGGCTTCTTACTGGGAGTGAGGTCAAACAGTGGCCTGGCCTTCTACGACTGGGAGAACGCTGAACTGATCCGCCGGATCGAGATCCAGCCCAAACACGTAATCTAATGAGCTTCAGGGTTATGTGAGGTGATACCTATTTTTATCCAGTGATCTAATAATGTTTTGTGTCTTTAGATCTTCTGGGCTGACTCTGGGGAGCTGGTGTGTATCGCTACAGATGAGTCTTACTTTGTTCTGAGGTATCTTCCAGAGCAAGTGTCAGCAGCCCAGGAGTCCAAAGAACTGATAACAGAGGACGGGATAGAGGACGCCTTCGAGGTCAGAGGACACTATAAACTTGTCTTTTTTTGGTGCAACTATGCAGTAAATGAAATGTGGACTTCCAGATACTCTGAGGAAGAAATGTGTCCTCTTTAAGGTCTTCCTCCAGCGATCCTTTATTTATTTTACTTGCTGTTGACCAGGTGCTTGGAGAGGTCCAGGAGACGGTAAAAACAGGGGTTTGGGTGGGAGACTGCTTCATCTACACCAGCTCTGTTAACAGGCTCAACTACTATGTTGGAGGAGAGATCATCACCATTGCTCACATGGACAGGTACGATACATGGAAACAGATCTTGATGCATTTTGTTATTGCCCAAAGAACAAATTATTCAATTTGGGGCAAGATCAGAGGATGGGATCCTGTTGCAATCCCAGAAATCCTGATCTGTTTTAAGAAGTTAATGTTGCTATTTTACCACAAGAGGGCAACAGTGTTCAGTTTGTTGCGTCAGTACAGCTGAATCATGCCCTGACGGAGGTTTATGTCATCTCAGTTCTGTCTAGTTTTATTCATAAATCTCTCTGGCATGCAGGAAAAAATCAGCTTCATGGCTTTGAACCATCTTTGTGTCTTGTACCATCTTTTTTCCATGTCTATCCGGTAAACTAGAAATGCAAAAATATATATATATATTGAAAAAGTACATTGATATTTCTCTGGTGTAGGACCATGTATCTGCTGGGCTACATCCCAAAGGATGACCGTCTTTATCTGGGAGACAAGGAGCTGAACGTCATCAGCTACTCCCTGCTGCTCTCTGTGCTGGAGTACCAGACAGCTGTCATGAGGAGGGATTTCAGCACGGCTGACAAGGTTCTACCCACAATCCCCAGGGAGCAAAGGACCAGGGTTGCCCACTTCTTGGAGAAACAGGTATGTGTGCCCTCCAGCTTTTTGCCCTTGAAAGTTCATCTTCCTGCTTTTCTTTCTGCTTGAACTGACTACAAATCCAGGATTTGATGTGAATGCATAATTCACACAACATCAGGCAGCCAGATGGAGTTATACCTCTGAGCAGAATTTATTCATTTTTCTTCTAAGATATTTATAATGGAGTGGGTTTTGCTTCTCACACAATCTCTTTGGCCACCTCACTTTTTCACATTCGTATCTGATCTTCCTCTGTTAGCCACTACGACGGGTGACAGAGGACAACATATGGAATAAAGAAAGTGTATAATCATGTTTGTTGCTTTGTTGTGTTGCACAGGGCTTCAGGCAGCAGGCCCTGGCTGTGTCCACCGACGCAGAACACAGGTTTGAACTCGCCCTGCAGCTCGGAGAACTGAAGACGGCCTACCAACTGGCACAGGAGGCAGAGGTCAGAGCAGAGTGTGTAGCCGCTGCATGCTAGACTGCCCTGCTGGTACCATGCTGCTTTAAACTGAAGGCTGTTGTGTGCATACTCACAAGGACAATGCTGATCACAATCAGAATCCTTTATTGTCATCATACATGACAGGATTGCAGCAGCTGCTACTGAAACAGTGACCATCAGTGATGAAAACAAATAAAACCTTAAAGGAAAATGAAAATCAAATATAAGTTGAAAATTACAGATGAAAATCTAGCAAGAGCATAAGTAACCTGGAAAAACCTGGATTTTTCTAGGCCAAATTTGCAGTCCTGGAAAACTCCTGGAATTTGGTAGAAAACCAGTAAAATGTCCTGAAAACCCCACAGTTTGTCCTGGAAAATAATTACAATACACCAGACATGTTTTACATACTATACAAGGGCATTTTTCTTACGTCGTCCTTTACCGTGATACTACAGTTTATCATCTTTGTGTGATATCATGTGGGGTTCAATTCAGTCTTTCTATATTCAGCCATTTTTATGACACAAAAGTATAGTGTTGAATTCTATATAATGACATTTTTTATTATGATTTACCGTACAACACAGGAATTTAAAAGTATAGATCATGCTTCCTGTTGTCTAGGTCATGATACCAGCCTTTCATCCCATAAAATGTCCTCGAAAATAATTTCTTGAAAGGACTGGGACCATGTGATATGCTGATATTAACAATGCATAATGATTAGCAAGCTTCTAGTCTCAGTTTGTCTTTGTCTGCATTACCTGGACAATTAAATAAAAAAATATTGTAAGTTTTTAATGACTTTGTTGTGCATAATATGCAGGATAATATACATTGAATCGGGTATTTTTCTTGTTTGTCTGACAGGATGAATCACAGCCTTGGCGTATGTACTTAGTCACTGGTTCAGAGTGTATTGTTGTCGAGGTTCATGCTTTCTGTCCTGTGATAATCCTCTCTCCTGTCTCTTTGGCACCTTGACATGCGGGGGCTTCAGTCAGAGCACAAATGGAAGCAGCTGGCAGAGCTCGCCACTACAAAGTGCCAGTTTAGCTTGGCTCAGGAGTGCCTGCACCAGGCCCAGGATTACGGGGGATTACTGCTGCTGGCCACCACCTCGGGCAACGCCGACATGGTGGGCAAACTGGCCGAGGGGGCGGAGAGGGAGGAGAAGACCAACGTGGCCTTCCTCACCTACTTCATGCAAGGAAGGTGAGTGTCTGAGGAGGAAGGACAGGGTAAGAAGGTGCTGTTTGAACTGGGTTTATTTTCATCCCTGATTATTTTTGTGTTTTCCCAGACTGGACAAATGTCTGGACCTTCTCATCAAAACAGATCGACTGCCAGAGGCTGCATTCCTGGCAAGAACATATATGCCCCACCAGGTCTCAAGGTAAATGCAGACGGCTGAGGACTGTACCTTTGTTTATCAGCTGTGTATGTGTGCAGTTTTTTCCCCAGATAATAGGAATAAGAATTACTATGTCCAAATCAAAATGATGCTTTTTAGTAATGGAAATATCTGTATTATATTATGCAACGCTGGCAAGCTGTCTCTTTCTTCCTCCAGGGTGGTGAAGCTGTGGAAGGAGAGTCTGTCCAAGGTCAACCAGAAGGCAGCAGATGCTCTGGCTGACCCCACCCAGTACAGCAACCTGTTCCCTGGCCTCCAGCAAGCACTGCTGGCTGAGCAGTACCTGAAGGAGACTCATGTCGGGGTCAGACCTGCTGCAGAATACCCTCTCGTTACGGTCAGTGCCACAGTCAGAGGAATTGTCTTTTAAAACTTAAAACACAAAGTAAGAAGTGCTTTCATATTAGATTATGTGCACAGCTGTGTTCATTTCTGCACAAGCGGCAAAGCTGTTTTTGACGGATCAATATCAAATCTATGTTGGATCATCTTTTTGTCTTTTTTTTCTGTTCTTCAGCCAAATGAGGATCGTAATGTTCTGGAGGAATCTCAAGGTTTTACGCCCAAAGGAGAGATCACCAGGCCAGAGGTGAGGGTTGAAACCTGTAACTCGACATGCCCATATTCAGACATGGAAATCTTACATGTTGGTCTCATGTCTCAACAAAAAAACACACAAACCTCTGCCAAGACATAATCCATGTTTGATCACCTCCAGAGGTTATTATCATCCTGCATGTGTGTGGACATTGAGATACAACTTTTTTTTTTTTCACATTTAACTGTTTTCATTCTCACCTACTGCTCCCTACTTGTTCCTCACCAGAATCAAGCATGGGTCTTTCTGCCCCCTGCTGGTTCTCTGCTGCCATTGTTTTTGTTAAAATGCACTCATTGTAAGGATACAGGAGAGAGAGGGTGAGGAGTGATTTCAGATTTTTTTTTTTTAGGACAGGATCCTATCCTCTGATCTGGCCCAAAATGCAACCATTTATTCCTTAGGTAATACCCTCTCTCTAAAAGTAAATAAATCAGATCTTTTCATAAGTTGTATCATAATCTTGGTAACAGACACAGACTCACATACAAATAAACAACTCATCACACATCATAGCATAACCTCCTTAGCATAGGTACTAAATGAAAAGTCACTTTTGCTTAAAAGGCGGCAGACTAGCTCAAATCTGACTTAAACGCTGTCAGAGTAACATTTAAGTGAAACATGCACAGGAAAGGAGCATGTGTCATCCTGCTTCCTCGGATTAAAATGATTTATTCTCTCAGAAAGTACAGAAAAGATGTAACAAAAAACCCCAAAAAACCATTGTATTAATCTCACTACACTTCCCAATCAGAGCCCTAACTTATCATCTTTTCATTTTTCTTCTTCTGATGTGGACTGGCAGACATTAGGTAGCAGTACTCACTAATGAATGATGAAATTGATGAGAAAATCTAGTAATACATTCACTGTGAGGAGCTGGGGGGGGCATGCTTTGTGCTTGGAATAACGATTGAAGCTTCAAAATCATGCTGAAATTCATCATTTATTCGGATGCTTTCAACTCACCACTAGTCTCTTCGCTGTCACTCACATGTTGAATAATTGCATAAGTGTTGTTGCCCTTTTTGTAGAATGTTTTGTCATGTCTAAATAAAGCCATAGGAAACATATAAAAGATGTGTCTAAGTAGAAAGTGCTTCAAGAGCACAAACCTCAGACCTTGGACAGAATCTCAATCGTCTCTTCTTGAACAAAATGTAATCACTTGTTACCTGGGTGATACCCTATCTCTGCAAAAAAGTTAGATTGAGATCAGGTCAGTAGTTTCTCTGTAAAACAAACCACAACGTAATCTCTTGATGATGATAAAAACCATAACTTTAGCAGGTAGACAGGAATAGCAATTTTAGGAAATCCATGTGTGACAGGAGCCCATGATGTGATGTAATCAACTGATCTCGCATCTGAATTTGAAACCGATTCTGGAAGATTTCATCTGATTTTGTTGATAATAAGAAAATAGTTCTCCTCTGTTTACTCTGCACAGGAAGTGGAAGACAGCCTGAGTGAAACCCTCATTGTGCCAGTAGCTACAGAAATTGCTCCCTCAGAAGCATCAGTCGTGGAGGAGCTTGTTCCATTAAAACAGGATCCTGTTTCCACAACAGAAGAAGAATCAGTCCTGACAGCAGCAGCCCCGCTTCCTGTCACCGTAACAGAAGGGCTTGTTGAGACAAAACAAGCACAACCTGTTTCCTGTGAGGTGGAAGCAGAGGAGGTGGTCCCCGCTGCTGAACCAGATCTTTTGGTCTCTGTAGAGGAAGAGGTTTTGCAGGAGCCAGTCACTGAGGTTCCACCTAAAGAGCCGCAGATGGTACAATCCAGTCCTGTGGAAGATGTCAGATCATCCGTTGAGATGGACATTGAGGAATTACCTCCAGCGACTGAAGCTCTACCTGATTTTTCTGAAACCACTGTGGCAGCAGAAGATGCATCAAGTGAGGTGGTGGTAGCAGCAGTAGAGGACGTCCTAGTTAGCACGGCTCTGACAGTCGACACTGTAATTGCATCAGAATCTGTAGAAGCTGAGGAAACAGCCAATGGGGAAGAACTGGAAACAGATATCATCCAATCAGAGGTTCCACCAGTGATGGATGCAGCAGCAGCAGAAACAGAAACGACTCCTGTCAGTGAAGAACTGCTTTCAGAAACACCACCGTCTCAAGTAGCGGTAGAGGAGCTCATCTCTTTTGAAACCACAGACAGCGCTCTGCTGGATGCACCTGTCCCGGTCCAAACGTGTCCAGAGTTGGCGCTTGATCCACTGCTGGACCCACTTGAAGATATGATAAAAGTACTGAAGCCAGTCACAGCACCAGAACCAGAAAAAGAGGAACAAATGGCAGCGCTTCCAGTAAAGCTGGAGGAGAAGTCGGACTCAGCGGTTCTTCACCAGGCTGAGCCGGAGGTTTTATCTGGAACAGCAGCAGAGGAGGCGGGTCCTGTGGGATCTGAGGGTCCAGCAGAGGACCTCGAGGCAGACATGGATGATGAGGTAAACAGCAGATTTTATCATTCTGGCACCAACTTTAAATGTGTAATTGTATATTGATGTGAACATGATGCAAAATCATAAAACATCATCGTTGTACTTCCACCCACAAATATTTCCACCTTTAGGGCCTGGATGATCTGGATTTGGACAATTTTGACCTGGAAGACATCGACACCTCAGACGTGAACCTCGATGAGGACTTCCTGGATGAATAGAAAATCCTCCACAAGCCAGTTTATATCGTGACCAAATGGCACAGAGGGGCCATCAACACAAGGACCAGCTGTTCACACACTAAAATCTTAATTAACAAGCATCTGCTTTTGTTTTATTGGTTGAGGGCTGAAACACTCTTGTTTATACTGAGATGTACTGTAACCAGAAATTAATATTCCTACAAGGATCCTCACACTAAATTGTTTAAATTCAGCCATGATCAATCAGCCCAGGCTGTGTGTGGACCCCAGATCAATGAAGAAATTGTGAGTATGATTGATGATGGGAACCAAACCGCTGACTTCCTGCTTAACAACAACTTCCTCACCCGCTAGAGGAGCAGGTGATGCAGTGTGAATCCATTTGACCAGACCCAAAATCACACACCCATTCAACATCATAAAATCTATTTAAATTCAACCAATATAGAAATCAGCGCTGAAAGTAATAGCAGCTATGTCATGAACTTTGAAAGGGAAATTTTAATAAATGAAAACTGTTTAAAAAAATTCAACAAATGGAAAAATAAGGATTGAAATTAAGTGAAATAATTAAAGAACTATATAGTCAAACATGGGCCTGATAGTGGAGGATAATGCTTTCAGCAGTCACACTAATCATGAGTAAACTGAAAGGGACAAATGCATTAAAAGGGCAAAGAGGGACGGACTGACTTTTCTTTTTTTCATTTTATTGTATCAAATTGGCATCAGTGCAGTAGGCTTGGATTCCTGATAATAGTGCACACCATGATACAATTCACATTGACTTCTTGGATCTCTACTTTCCTTCCTCATACCTCATAAAACACCACTGTGGATCAGGGTGTTATCAAAGCCATTGAAGTAGAGCAGGATTTTATACATTTCTATGCAGGGCAACGCCTCCAAATGCCATGTTTTTTTAATGTGTAGTATGTACTCAAACGTTTTTAACAAGCCAAGGACTTAGTGAAAATGGTCCCACTTGGTTGTATTCGATGCTCTATTATCTTTCTGGTAATGTCGTCCTCAGAGTTTTAATGCATTATTGCATCTCAAAGCCGAGGTCAACACAGTGCTGTCCTTAGATTATTAAACTAAAACCTATGTTGCTGTTACAAGCGCCTTTTTTATTGTTTTCCTCTGTTTCCCTTTGAAATAAAACAACAGATGGTACTGTGAATCTCAACACCGAGTGTGATTTGAAGTCTTTTATGTTGTCCAGCCTTCAAATTATATTACTCCAGCATGACATTTAAGTACAAAGATTGCTTTTATTTTCTGTACATCCTGGATGTTAAAGTTTGACTCACAGGAACTAGACATAGAGACACACACTCTGTCAGAAATGGAAAACATTTCTCAACTTTTGAAACATGTTACAAGATGTTTTCAGAGTTAACTCTTTAAATTGATGGCTTTAAGTGTGCAGCTTTTCTTTCAGTCATGAAGCATAATTGACTCTTGAATCCACACGGTGAAAGAACCAAACAATCTGCAACGTCCCTCTGGTTCTGGGTAACGTTCCTTATAGTGGATGAGTTTCTTTACATTTGTATGTAGGTGTGGGTGAGTCAGGCAGCGGAGCCCTCAGCAGCTGTCTGTTCAAAAGCCTGCACAGCCAGCTCGATGTAGCCCGACCTTTGGGACTCCCTCTGGGCGTAGATCTGCAGGGACAAGGGTCAGAGGTCAGCAATGTGGAGGAGGAGAAGAAAAAAAAATCACTTCAATTACAAGGGAGTTGGGGCTTCGCCAGAAATAACCTTTGAGTACAACCACAGTATTAATAGTATTAGCATCAGACCTACTACACACACCGCTCTGCAATCAACCATGACTAAAGGAGAGGCCTTGACTGCAGCAGACAGACACACACCCGTGTCTCCTGCCGCTAACCTCACCACATTAAATGGCTGTCATTTTCAATGTCCCTCCCCAAAGCTTCAAGGCCAACCGGGGCTGAGAGCACTAATAGGACCTGATGTATCCTGGACTTGGCTCCGCAGTTCCCACGCTGGAGAAAAGCCCAAACCTCTCACACAGGAAACCATAGATGAGTACGGCATTGACTTGACCTCTCAAGAGCTACATAAACTCCTGACTGACCCCGATCACAGTTTATATGGCCTGGATCAGATGGCAATACATAATGTACACATTTAAAAAAGCAAAACAAACAGAGCTGTCTGAGTAGAGCTACAAATCAGAAGATAACTTTGACTGTGATTGAGTTGTTCTCACCTTAAGCAGGTCAAGGCCAGTAGCCTGTTGGCTGGCAGCTTCTTGGGCAGACTCACTGTCAGGGTGGACCATGTGGAACAGAGACACTAGGCTCAAGGCATCCTGAAGCCTGGAAACACGCACAAACACACACACACACACAGAGGGTGGAGATCAGAGCTCTCTTTGTGCAGATACAGTGACTGTTTTTTTCTCAAACTCAACAAAAACT
>OOFC01015154.1:6745-24713 GCA_900323345.1 Pseudochromis fuscus
GAGGAGAAGTCAGGTGGAAATGTGGAGAGGAGGGTGAGGAGGAAAAAGTACAATCCAGCAGAGATCAAAGGGAAAAGGAGGACGAGCGTCTGCAGGTGCACAGCGTGAACTTTCACCTCAGTTCTCACATGACCCCGTGGTTACATAAGGCTCATGGAGACACAGACGGATGGAGAGACTGAGGAGAAAGGAGGGGAGTGTTAGAGGTTAGTGTTGAGGAGAGAGAGCATAAGCATCTTACAAAAAGAAAGCTCGACCTGAAATGTGTCGTTTACTCCTCAAAGAAAAGTATCACCACAGGAAAACTGAAAACTCACAGAGGATAAGAAGAAGTGTGCTTTACTGGCTGTACTAAAAAACTAAACCCAGGTTAAATATTTTCAGCTTAACAACACACAAAAAGGCTGAAGTCTCCACATAACATCTATCATGGCCTGAGCTGGAAGGTGACAATCTGTTATCGATTTAAATGTGTTCACATAGTGATGAGCTGCACCCGGAGCAGCCACCAGAGAAGTGGCACCGCATGACTCCAATCAGCCCACAGCTTCTTTTGTGGTCACTTTCCATCTCAGTGCTCAGAGATCCAGCTTTTTCAAATAGCTTGTGCTGCGGACGATGTTTCCCATAGGCCGAGAGCCGTCCAAACCAAACAAAGCCTCGCCATTTGGGACGAACGGTTTGAGAGCGCAGACAGCTGCACTGCTGCGCTCTCCCCTGTCTGCAGGAAAATGGTCAGGATGCAGCAGAAAGTCGGGACTCTGACTGTTTGCCACTGCAGTAAAGCAAAAGCCTGTAAGTGCATAAACCATCTCTGCTGCAAGTGAGACAGCTAAGCCAGTTTAATCTGTGACAAGGGGGACGCCCGAACCCAGCCAGACACAAACCTGTGGCGTCCTGGAGCAGTCCAAAGTACCTTGAAGGCAGCCAAGGCAGTGATTAGCAGGCCCAGGGTTGGTGTGTGTGTGTGTGTGTGTGTGTGTGTCTTCAACAGCCAGTTATTCCACTGTGATATGAGGGGGAGGCTCCTGTTGCATTCAGCAGCTGATTGAAATGTGTCAAAATCACTGGACTGTGGTCACTGCTCCACATCTGTTGCACCTTTCAGCCTCATTAAGACGTGAAGTGCTGGCAGCCCCGATGGGAAGACAAAAGACTGAAGCGATTAAAGGCAGGAAAGCAGACGATCTTCACAGGAAAGGATTATTACTGTTGTGTTAATGAGAAGCAAAATCCTAAACAATCCCATCAGGGATGATCTCAGAGCTCAAACCTCTATCTCCTAATCTCCGGGCGCCTCCGCCAAGGTTGGACGACTTATCGGTTTCAGGCCTGTTTTCCCAGGAAGGAAGAAGACGTTCATGCAAGTACACGTGTCCTGAAACCCGTCCGAGCACGTCCTCCTTCCACAAAATGACAATCCTGTAAAACGCTCCCGGCTGCCTGAGCTCATGGCAGTACAACGGGAAGAGAGTAATTCCTCCATACAGAAATGTTTACAATACGCTGTGTGTCTGCTGGACATAAGGCAGGTGGACACCCCGGGGAGGGAGGGCAGCCCACGTGCAGCTCCACCAACAACTGACCGACCAGCTCCACAGTCCACAGGTGTTTTGCTAATTAAAAACATTAACCTGAGCAGTCAGTGGCAGCATGAACAGGACGACCACACTTTAAACTGGAAGTCTTCATCAAGACTACTACAAGAAGTCGTCTCCAGCGAGATGTTCAAGCTCCTGTTTCAGGGAGGAGGGAAAGGAAGAAGTCATCAAAGTGAATTTCTTTTCACTAATGCAGAGATCAAATCAGGTTCACTGGGGTTTCCCGCACAAGTATTTACATGAAGATAAGATGACATCATCAGATAAGGTGCGTTCGACTTCCACTACTTTGTCCTGATTCCAGGAATACACGGAAGTACTTCACCGGTTACAACAGATGTTCTCGATGTTCACCATTATCCAAACTTTTCCTCAGAACATGTGCTTGTATGAAGTTTCTTTACACTTCACATCAGAGGGAAATGTACTTTTTACAGCTCTGCATTCATTGTTGTAGAGCAAAAGTTACTTTCTGATCAATATTTTACAATACATGTAGTAAAATTACCTTTTACTGCTACTTTTTATAGAAGATCTTTAAATAAATTGTTCTTCCCTCTACTGCCAACAAATGGGTGAAAAGTGACCGTGAACAGACAGTACGGTGTAGAAGTACTTCACAAAGAATGATTATATAGTTGTGGGTGATTAAACAAGGGTTGATTATGTTTGATAAAGTTTTTTAATTAGGGACGTGGCCTCCTGAGCTCCTCTTCAGAGTCATATCAATGCAAAATCGATAAAGAGGAAATATTTACTCCATCCATAATAATCTCAAACAGGTATCCATTTCAAAAATCACATATATACCAACTATTAGGAAAAAAATGCAACTAAATATAAATGCGACTGTTGACGTGAAGTTTTCAGACTGATATGGGACCAGGACTGAGCGGGGGAGGTGGTGTTACTGATGGTGGAGGGGGAGAGAAGATAAATATCTGCATTTAAATCTGGCTTCTGTGTTGTGGTTTAGTCACCAGACTACTTTCATTTTCCTCCAACACACACACACACACGGTGGCCAACAACGCAAATTCAGTGACTTCAGCTATTGGATTGAGGCATGTGAACACTTGTGTGCACAACCACACACACACACGTGTCACCACAGACCAGAATAGGTCTGTAGCTCCAAATCCAGGGAGCTGGATGAGTGACTCACTCTTGTAGTTCCTGCCAATCAAATTTCATCCCCTCCTCTCGCCGCTGCCGCCGCCCCAAGCCCCTTCTTTCCCATAATGCCGTTTCCCTTTCAGCATCTTTCCACACAGACAAAGAGGCTCCACTGCTGATTACAACAGTGCTGGAGGTTGGACTCACAGATGTGACAGTGATACGAGAAAAACTGGAAGGAATCAAGAATCGACAACAACTCTGTCTGCACTTCCATTTGAAATAAACTGGGATGGTAACAGCATCTTAACTCCGTCAAAGTCGTAAAACCTTCAACCGTTGCCAGAAGAGTAATCACACGGTGACTTTTATGACCAAAGGGCGCCAAGAGCAAACATCAGACAACAATGTGCGTATTTGGCAACTGGTTAACACCTGGATTCAGCATGTGTCCCGTACAGCGCGGCAACACGACGCTCGCCTGGACGCCTACCTTCACTTTGGCTCAGACTCAAACAGGACGCGAGCGTAAAACTTTAGGAGCGACACTGGAGGAAAACCTTTTACAGGAGTGACACTCACACAATGGGTGTTACACACAGAGCAAACACAATTAGTAGCAGCTGAAATAGAAAACAGAGAAACAATGTGACAATGCTAGAAAAATACAGCACTATGCATCGATTCTCAGCTCTGGAAATGTGCTGACACCAGAAAACACATCAATGCAGGGGTCACATCACTGAGTTGTAGTTACTCATATCACTTATTTGTAAGATCACAGCAGCCAGATGACACTGACACAACCGTTGATCAGTAGTATTGATACAACAACAGGTTGGTTAGCGATGGGTAATGTCTCATAGTCTAAGCAGCTTTAAATGAAGTCAGTATTAATCAAGACTAGGACTGTAACTCATACCTCATTAACCTTGCCACTGAGTGCCTGTGGGACAATAAAGGATTTAGGATAAGTCCACAGGTTTAAACGCTAAGAATCATCCAGTAAAGACGCCTCATTTAATCCCAAACGACACGAGAAGCAATAAACTGTTTCCTCGCATTTACAGATAAATAAAGTGAAGGGAAAAAACAAAAATCTGTAAAGAAAGATTAAAAAACTTGACTTGAGTGCATGGAAAGGGGTTCAGTGGATACATGACGGTGTACCAAGAATCATGTGACCAGATCATCATTAAAGCATTCATGTCTGGACCAATGAGACAAAAACAGTTTGATTAATACTAGAAACAACCATACGACATAAAAATGAAAACCTGGATCTCAGATAATGGCAATGAATAGATGCTTGCAAATCTTTCACAATAAAAGCATGGTTTAGAAATGAAAGATGTGTGTCTATTGTAAAGCTATAAGTGGGATATAAAATTGAAATAGTTAAAGGCAAGGTTAAGTTCACATTAACAGCATAATGCAGTGACTTCAGTGTTTTGTTCTGCTTAATTAAACTCAGAGGAAACAAAAAAAGTCTTTTATTTTGATGGTTTTCTCACAATTTGGGTAAAATTTCTGATGCATTTGAATGAAAATGAACAGAAAGAAACTTTTCCTCAACTCAAACATGACTGCTTGTTATTCCTGCAGTAAAGGGGTCTGTGATGCAGAGCTGCCACTCACAAGCTGTTTATCTACCACTTGTGGCTTGTAGTACAATCACAGTGACAGTAATTCTCTGTGGATGAGTGTGTCCGTGAAATTCGCGGGACTTTCTGCGTGTGTGACGTGTGGTGCGTTAGTCAGCCTTTCCCTCATTGGCACAGCCACCGCAGTCTTAATTCCTCTGTTGCATTTAAAGTTGGATCTTCCAGTCTGGAGACAGAGTGGCTCGCTCCCTGTGTAAAAACATTAAAGACGGAGGCACGACGGCGTCACCGCAGGGAGATGGCAGCCCAATGAGCACGCCACGCTCGCGAGCCGGAGTGAGAAAATTAAAAGAGTGTGTCGTGGTGTGTGTGTGTGTGTGTGTGTGTGAGCGTGCATGTTAATGCAAGACAGATATCACCCATTTTCGTGGCATGTGGGGGGTCCGGGGCCCCCTAATAAAGTGCGCATGCTGTGAGTGGGCGAGATGAGTGAGTGAGTGTCTGAGGGACTAACTGACTTTCACATTTCAATAAAACAGAGACCCGGCTCATTCATCAACGCCGTCGGCCCCGGGGGCTTTCAAACCACCGACAGGGACACCGAATGGGTCACATGAGTTCTCCTAAACGAACGGGGGGTCAGCTCTTTCAACTTAATAAATTCAACATGTAAAGCGATACCGTTATTCAATGGTTAATGATTCAGCATTCTTCCACATTTACATCATTTGTTCCAATTAGCTCATTCATCATGTCATCCGAGCGAGTGTATGCAAACCTCTCCGGCTGCCAAGATTTTAAATAATTCGGCTCGGAGTTGATGTTTTAATGAAGAACATTAAGTTTGCGAGCAGCGGGTGATGAAGAAAAGGACAGCGGAGGAGACACAGTAAAGTTTACTGGTGCTGTCCCCATCCAACGCTGCCAGTCTTATCACCACAGTAATTTACGATGTACCTTTGAAGCTGCCAACGAGACAGGCCACACCCTGTGTTCTCTCTTAACACACATTTACCTCTTGTTAACTGATTTGACAACAGGCCAATATTAGCTTCACCATCCTCTGACAGTTTGTCATGTGAACTCATTTCATAGTAGAAAAAAGGAGCGAATGTACCGGTAGGAAAAAATAAAAGTTGTGGATTGTAGATCAAAATGCAGACTGGGATTTAGCTTGTAGGTCAGCTGAACTCATCACAATCTTCCCACAGCCTTGTTCAATACACACACACACATACACACACACACACACAGAGCGACCTGCAGATGCTCAATAACGTTATGTGGCCCTTTGTCTTACATTTTTTCCTCCTTATCGATCCCTTCTTGTTTTGATCTGCCCAGAGGTGAGATCTGTGCTGCAGCCTTTCAGCTCAGCATGGTGTGTGTGTGTGTGTGTGTGTGTGTGTGTGTGTGTGTGTGTGTCTTTGAGCTGGAGATAGCGAAAAAGGTGCAAGTGTACATATTTGCAATAAGGGAGAAACAGTTGATTGAACTTGTGTTCCTGTCTGAATGTGGGTGTGTAACAGAGACCCTGGATGAATTCATGTTGCTGTTAGTCTTACTGTTAACACAAACTACATACATACAGAATCACATCAAACACACACACCACACACAGATTCCCAGGACGAGCTGTGGCTGCCACTGGTTCCCTACAGACCAGTACCAGGAGCAAACACAACACAGGAGGACGACTGGAGCACCGACTCTGCTCGACTTTATTTAGACAAAATACTGCAGCATTTCCCTTTACACCGAGTCTTTGGAGGTGATTACGCTGCATAACGTTGCCTCTCTCACACTGGGCAAATTTGGATTGAACAGAACAGGCTGGTCTGACCAAAGACATCCAAACAAACTGATCTCAGAGTTGAAACACTGCTGAATGCTAACATGATATAATAAGCAGAGAGCAAACATGGAGCTATAAGGAGACAGCGTGTCATAATCATTTGGTCTGGTGAAAATACCACCACCACTGAGTCTACACAAGCAGCACTAGCAGGAAGTTCATTAGGTTTTGTGTAAAAAAGTGCATCATAGAAGTTCTCCATTCAACTCAACCTGAGCTGAACTACATGGTTATTGTTTTCCATCTAAACAGATTAAATTCACAGTATTTGGTCCAGATGAAGAGAGCTGAACTACAAGTGTACAAAGCTGTGTCCTCCCTCCACAAGTCACCACGACCAGTAAAAACCCAAGACTAAAACAAGTCATTTCAAGTTTATATCATTGTAAAATCTACTAATGGAAACAAAAATGACCAAACGCTAACAAAACCTGAATTAACTGCCTGTTTCTGAATACATCCATAGTTCATGACTCAGGTTAACTGCTGCATAAAAGTCCAACATTATTTATTTTAAAAATGGACAAGCTGAGACTTACTGTTGGACACATATTTAATGCTGATTTCTAAGAATAAATGTGAATAACCTGTGCACTCTCTCTGCTGCACTTGTTGTCTTGGGTGTCAAAGTGTGAGTTCATCTGCGGTGCTGAGACATCATCAAAGATCATCTGGAGGAAAGAGTCAATTTCACACAGACACAAATATGTCTTTCAGTCCTCGCCAGGAGCAGAGTCAGACGTGTCTTAGCTTTGGATTTAATTACTTTGGACACAAGTAATAATCTCTGCTTCCAGTACGAGGCCGGCGACCACGCTGCGTCTTTGTCGTGCAGATGAATTCTTGTAAAAATTCCTTCGCAAATTCATCTGCACGTGTCCAATAGATGGAGTTTCTTCAGCAGGAATCCATCTGTGTTGACTGGGTTTCTTCTCAATTATTTACACTGATCACACAAACTACAGAATCAGGTTTCTGCATTTTAAAAAAAGTGTGACTGAGCACACTGAAGATACATTCAGGAGAGCAGAGAGTGTCCCTGTCTGCACCCAAAGACCTCATAGGTCATTTGGGACAGTGCCAAACCCAGAAAGGATGGACAGCTGCCTGAATCAATGTCTGCCCAGCAGGCATATAAAACTCAAAAGTCCTCACTCATGACCTCCACACAGAACTGACTGAGTCTTCTGCTCTCACGGAGGTGGCAACGTATCCAACTGAAATTACTATTAGGTTTATATTTGTGAGAATATGAATAAAAAATGAGCTTGGCGGCGCTTCAGGCTGGACACCTCACACTTTTAATCAAGCAGTGTGGTCTAGAAATGCAGGTGCACCGCCAGCGAGGGGCAGAGGCAGGAAAAGTCTGGGCTGCATCAACCGAGTCCAAACAACCACAAAACCAAACTGTGCTGGTTTCTCACTGCAACCTGTTGGCAGCTTCCCCTCAGCAGCTCTTCAGGTGGTCTCTGCAGAAAACGTATCATCGCTTCTCAATGAGCAGAGATTTTAACCGATGAATGCCGCATGTCAGTGCCTCCACTTATAGTAAAATAATGGACGTTGCCACCCGTTGGAGGTCGCTGTAATTGCCTGAACGTAACCTGGCAGACTCCCTCTAACCACTCGTCTTTGTTCAAACAAACTGCATCTGGTGGATGTTTCTGCTCCAACAGCAACTTGGTTGTAACTGCTGGCACTGCTGCTGTGGGCAGCGTTACACAGAGGACCACACCTAGTCTGTTCCCCCTCTATCCTGACTGCAGGGTGGAGAAGGCAGACTCCAAGTTGGTGGAGGTCCACCTCAATCCTTCTGGTCATAAATGACACCAAACCAACCAGAGACCCCTCCCATCCCCTCCCCCTCCTCCACGAACCACAGATGACAGCATAACACTGTGTCCACACCTTTCAGTGAGGATGACTCCAGCCAAAACAGCCACAGACAAAACACAGAGCAGCCTCTACACCTTCGCTCTCTCTCAGCCTTGGTTTGACTCAAACCTCCAGAAAAGCTTCAAGGACCAATGTAAAAAACAACCGTCTGCATACTTTGATTTATCAAGTCGACTTCAGTCAACATGATAAACGCTGATGAGTAAATGCTTCAGCACATCATCATCATCACTGCAGATGTATCTAGATTTCCTGCAGCCTCTGGGTGTAAATATTGATTAAACGTCTTCAGAGAGCGTGTTTATGCAGGAGGAGGTTCACGAGTGCGTGACAGAACAACAGCGAAGCCGGAAGCCTCGTATCCTGTCAGGTGTTTCTCAGATATCTGTCCTCCTTATCTGCTCACTGGAGCGAGTCGCTGGTTCCACTTGACCTGCTCCGTCCTTTTATCTGCTCCTCTGGGGGGTCAACACGGATCCACTCAATCAGAAATACCCACAGAGGCTGCCTGACAAAGACGGTTAAAGATGATGAGCGCGCTGTCCGGACGAGCGCCGTCTGCACTTTACAAACAACAGATAAAAGAAGCGGTCGGCACTTTGTCTGAAGTCCTGTCCTCGAGGTTTTACCACAGGAGATCATGTGGTTTAGAAATCAAACGTCTGTGTTTAACGCGCCACACTCACACGGAGATCATCACACGGAGGCAGAGCTTGACTTGAATTTATTCTCAGACAGGTATAAAGTTCATGTTGTCCTGATGCAGAGCAGGTATGTGTCTTGGTGTAATCCATGCTACTTTATATGTTCCTTCTGCTACACTTCAGAGAGACATACTGTACTTTTTACACCCCTGCAGTTACTTTTTACACAGCTAGGATTACGAGTCACTTTTCAAAATGACTGATGAGCAATATCTGCTACCACCACATTTTAAATAGTTTCCTCCTTCACCTACAGCTGGAAAGTGCTGGAGTGTGTAGGACTACCTCTCCAGAGATAACACTGTTTGTCTGTAACGTATACAATCTAACTAATCTTCAATAAGGTTATTTGATGAAGAAATCAGCCTCTGAGGGACTTTGCATTGTTACACCGCTGCAGCACTGGTACAAAACACACAATGAAAAAGTCCATCTTCAGTCCACCTCCTCAGCTCTCTATTGATAAATATTTCCACTGTGAAACTGGCGTCATTACAGGTCTGAGAAGGTTCATATTGATCAAGCTCAACATGCTCCTCACTGCACGCTGCTCTCACACTGTACTTTGAGATTTTGCTGTGGTAGACCTGAGTCTACTCTGCTGTGTAACAACATGATCCTCATCAATCTGCTTCTAAGATACTCTCCAGACTTGAATTTTTTAATTTGGCATCACTGCCTTATAATTCATGAGTGAGAAAAAGGGAAAAACAACAAATACTGCACTGAACTAACACTGTGACCGGGTGAAACTTGCAGTTTGCAGCAACATTTTTTACATTAGACCTCACAAACACAGCAGATTATCTCAGGATTAAGATTACAAACGACTTCCACGATTATTACAAACATTAGAGGGTCCCTGATCACAGAGTCCTGTGTTTCATTTTGTGCTTTAAGAGCTCCAAGGCTGACCTCCTTGTGGTGAAGTTCATTGGAAAGATGCTCCTCAGGTACACCCAGGTTCCTGTGCTCTTCCTTCAGATTTGAACTTCCTGCAGCGAAAAACTATGATTTTACAAGAAAAAGCTTAAAACTGTCAGAAAAGACAACAGTTGGTGCTGTGCCCTTCACTGTGAGTGTGTTTTATTAATCCAGTGTGGACACTGTGGCGTCGCTTCAAGAATTTTTTCATGCATGCAACAAGATAAAAAGAAAAAGATTGAGCTGTTTAAAACAAACATAAATGTCAGGTTTGGGTGTCAGCCTCTCCATCACACAGCAGAAGCTCCTTTCTGAAGATGTTTGATCACTGAGGACACTGAACAACCTCTCCTCCATCATCAGGCTCCATGGACTAGAACACACCACAGCTCCAAACACGTCCTCCAATTAGAGGAACAAGTGCGACGTGCATTTCATCTCCACTGATACAAGTTTCTCTTCGGTGTTATTGCTCTTCCACCAGCACGCAGCCACACGCCAGCGTTTTACAACTTCAAGCGCAGCATCCAACAAAGAAGAAAATCACCCGGGACCTGTGGGAGATCACTAACTGCAGCAGGAGGAGGAGGAGGAGGAGGAGGAGAGGAAGTGAGTGGAAAAACTACCACAGTTTATCACAAGTAACTACAGCGGTGCAACTTCAACTGATGATAAGTCGCCGTTTCACAGCACAAGTGGAGAGATTGTGCTTTTAACATTTGCACGAGTACACAACCACCACCACAGTGCCCTCAGGGAAAACACAGACACACACGAAAATGTCACGTGGAGGAAAAACTAAAGTAAATTCTTCACTAAATGATCCTGTTCATCACACATCTACAGGAAAACACTGTAAAGTACACAATCCTGGAAAACTGTGAAGCTGGCAGGAGGCTCGTTTGATATTTTTAAAACGACCTGGACGTCCATCAACACTCCTCTCTGACACTCTCAGGCTTTCCTGAGGCCTCTGTTTGGCCAGCATGTCCCGGCCTGAGCAGACCTGTTGTGTATCCTCTGAGACCTGTATGGGTCACCAAAGCCACCGTGCACACAGACACACACTTCCAGGAAAAGAGGCCCGTCGTAACATCGGGAGACGCTCGCGGCGGCGCTGACCTGGGCCGACGCTTCACAGCACACCAGAGAAATGCTGACGTCACTCGGCTGTGGTTTTTCCAGGGTCTGCTCGGCCGGGCTTGGCTCGGTGCTAATCAGGAATGTGATCAGGTCGAGTCAGAGGTCTGACCTGATCACTCACAGTAACCACATAATGACAGGAAAACAAGTGAGGAAGGTATATCCTGTGAGAAACACCAGCATTTAGGGGTTTTTTGGCTTTACAGCATTTTCCTCCATGATTTAGTATCTACTGGAGAGACCAGAGACATGTTTACAGCCTGATCTGACTCAGCCTGACTGGTGCTGCCAAACATTAGACCCAGGATCTGGTTCTAGTTAGTCCTATTTTGAAGATAAAGACATACACTTGCTTGCTTCTGTGAAAAACTACTTCACAAAATCAGGATTCAGAAATCCAGAACAACCCAGGTCGACTTAGCTCAGCTGCTAACGGGAGCTGACGAGGAAGTAAAGCATTTCACATTTAAAAAAAGAAACAGTGCAGCCGTGATAACAGTGTGAGACAAAGCACGGCAGACAATAGCAAACCCACTGAATGGGAAGGAGGATTATTAATACACCAACCACTGGTCTCATCTCAAACCAGCAGAGGTCTAACACTCGAGGAGTTACTTTGTCATCGGGACCAATCAAAGGTTGTGCACTTTGGTTTAAAGTGGAAGTTGATGCACCTCAAACTTACCACGGGGAATATTTACAACCACTAAAGGTGACTTCTTGTGAAACTGAGTCAGGACTGATCTCAGTCACCATATCTGAAAATGTGTGGTTTAATCTACTCTCTCTGTTCAGTGGGGGTTTCCATCAATAAAACTAGAAATCACAAACCTCCGTCGGGGCATAATCCACATCTAATCTCCATGAACTGTTTCAGATTGTGGAGATGATCGTCCTGCATATGTGTGTAGACTTTCAACTACATACATGCAGATTTTTTCTTGACATTCTGGCATCATACAAGATGGAGATTTTCAGAGATTTCACGTGGTGTTGCAGATTCCCCGACATCGACGAACAGCAATGGAGGCTGAGCTTATTGACGCCGTCTGTGTGCGTCCTGAGCTTCATGACACGATCGGGATAAACGACCAGGACTTCAACAACAGGTAGAAGCAGCAATGTTGTGATCTCGTGTTCCTACTGGCTGTTAGTGGCGTTTGGTGACATCACCAGTACATGATCAAAAAACATGTTTTTCAGTTTGAATCCAGCATTCAGAGGATTTAGGGGTGTGGTCAGTTTGATTGACAGGTCTGGTCTTCAATGTGACATGATCTGAACTAGAGTCTCAGACACATTGGGTCCTCACTCCTCCCTTTATATCCAAATATGGTCACTTCTGGCTCCAAAAACCAACATGGCAACGTTTTAATATCGAACTCCACAAACCAACGGGTGACTTCACATTGGCTTTGTCCATTTTATTTATAGTTTAGAGATAATATCCTAGGTTTTTAACAGACAAACAAACCATAACCTCCAACTATTAGATCTCTAGATTATGTATTTGACTTGCAGCACAGGCAACAAAGTACACTTATAGCCCGTAGTCCTCTCTTTTCTTTGGGAATCAGTGCATCCCTGAACACCGGCTGCACGGCCACATCCTCTTCCACCAGCCGCCAGCACCTCTTCTCAAACTTTCCCCGAGACAAACAACTCAGCCTCGACTTGTCGTGTAATTGTGCCGTCTGCTGCCAGCTGTATAATTCAGCATAATGGTGAGACAGTAACACAACAGAGTCCTTCCCAAAGGAAACAAAACCAGCCTGTGGTTCATTAGGCTTCGGTTCTACCCGGTGTTATTAAAGCGGCTCGAATCTGCATAAAGACGTCTACTTGTTCTTCCTGTAATTACCGCGGGCTGAGTCAAATGCCCACAGCCAAATGGTCTTCCTCAAGGGCAATTTGGTCTCGCTGGTAAAAGTCAAACACTCACTTTGTTGTGGCCACATCAATGTCAGGTAGAGCCGCGCAGTGACAGACATATGGGCACACATTTACACTCACAAACACATAAATACACTCTGGGCCATAAACAGCAGCCCGGCCCTCACCAGACTTTACACCAGCTAATTGCTCATGTATGGCTCCTTTCACTCCACACACACACACACACAGTGCAACAAAGCGTGCTGGCTCGCTGGTTCTGGCCGCCTACAGCTGTGACGTCTCACATGTGGCGCGTTGTTGATATAAGGAGTAACACAAGCGGAAAATTGGAGCTGGTGCTGGTGGGGCCAGACTTCAGACTTCCTGATAGGAAGAGCGTGGAGGCTGACCCATATATGCATGTATTTATATATTTATATATACACTGTATCTGCATGTGGATACAGATCAGAGGCCCAATGTATCTGTATCCACCTTTTGCAGATTTATCAGCATTTTTAACAAGATGCACAAACATGGAAACTTTCTGTCTGGACATGTGATGCAGAAATTGATGCTTGTGCAGATTTTGAATTGGTGTCATGACTTAGTTTGTCCAGCAGTGACAATCAGAATCAGATGTATTATTATTGTGTGTAACATAATGTAACAAAATTACAGAAACTCTCTGTCAGGTGCAAATATCTGAGCATAAATACTTATAAAAAAAATGAAAAGATAATACTAATAAGTATCAATATGGCACATGTTATAATATCTAAACAGTGCAATTAAAAAACAAACTGATACAAGACTTGTTTAGGGTATGTGTGAGCAATACTGAGAGTACATTTAATCAAGTTGTGTATTTGAGCATTTTCTAGGACTTTAAAATCCCACTCTGCTACATTTCAGAGTAAAGTATTGTACTTTTTACTCAACTACATTCATTTTTTTACTTTCAGATAATACTTTGGATAAGCAGGAGGTAAGGAATCTGGACTACTTCAATAAGATGATGATGTAGTTGACTGCAATGTAAAATATTGTGAAATGTACTTTGGTAAATGGTGCAACTTCTAGTTTTTTTTTGTGCCTTTCCGGTTTCAAACAATCCCACATGAGTCAGGCTCTAGTCTCTTGTGTCAATGTAAAATGACATACATCCTCATACACTGATGTCACCGCGGCGGCCACACTGTTTCCTCCAGAGCTGTGACTCATGGGTACAAAAAAAAAAAAAAAAAAAAAGCAGCTTCACCTCTATCCCTAGAAACTATCGCAGGTCGTTATGAATCACAGTGCAAATGCTGAAAAACAGGAACCGCAGAAAACTTTCAAACCTCGTTGGCGATGAGCTAAAAGCTCGAGCTCCAACAACCGTGTGGACTCGGGTTTGGAAGCTCATCCCCCGAAAAACAAAACCCAGAAGATGGAAGTGAAACAGAAGCTTTTTAATCTGATCCTCTGAATAATGGGAGTCACCAGGAGAGAATACAGTGTCCACAAGTCTGAAACAGCCATGTTCATGTGAGTGGTGCTCTCCAACCAAAGTGGTCACTTCTGCATATTCACAATCTCATAAAGCTCAATTTTTCCTACAAACTTTCACTTGAATATTTATGACCCACAGAAAAAACATTTCCAGTTAAGTATTAGGTGTAAAATCAGGGATGTAGAATTACCCAGTGCTTGTTGAGCTCTATGGTTAAAATCAAAAAGGTTGTTTCATGTGTCACACTCTCATAACTGTGGTCATTTTAACTTATTTCAGCACTTTGCTTCTCTGAAGTATGACAAAATTATCCTCACACTCATGTAGCTCCAGAAGAAAAAAATCCCAGTGTGCAGACTCCTGCTTGTGTTTTGATTATCCACGACTGTTCTGTGATATAAAAAGTGATCTGAGGCACCAAAGAGATCTAAAAGTCGTATTTCTAATTATGATGTTGTGTTGTGGCAAGGCATTCCCCTCTTAAACATCTATTATGGCTGCTGGAGCAGTGCCTGGCCAAGATTACCACAAAGCACTTCTGACTAAACTGAGTTTAAAAGGCACCTAAACGCACAATGGAGGGGAAAAAATTGTAATCATAACCCAAGTATGGAAAATCACAATAATTTCAATGAAACCAAAAAATGTTGCAGAAAAATGAGCGGAATCTGAAACAGCAAAGGAGCCTGAGATTTCTGACTGAAATACACCAGATCCACTCTGCTGTGAGCCTCACATGTAGAAATGGTCAAACAGACTTTTGACACAAAGTAGCCAACATGAAGCAAAAACTCATAAGCTGTGTAAACAAAAATATATTTTCTGATGTATCCGTATAATATCGGGACTTTCCTGCAACACAATCTAAATGGTTATCTCTTCTAACCTCTTTTTCCTGCATGGGTTTACATTTCCACAAAGCACTTGTGGCTAAAGTGAATGTAAAAGCACCTAAATGCACAAAGGAGGAGGAACTATAATCATCTAAAGCAGCAGAGTTTAACTCCCATTTAAAGTCCTGGTAAAGCTGTTAAATACACCAGATCCACTTCACATCAACTCCTGCAGAATCCTTGACTGGAAGCAAACAAACACATTCAACTTTGCAAACAAACACAGGATATCAGATATATTCTGACAGATAATCTAAAAAAAAAAAAAGGCACACAGGCATCTGGTTTCACCTCAAAATCATTCGATTAAAGCAAAAAATGCCACAAGATAATGAGTCTTTTGGCCTTTAGATTTCTAGTTAAATTCCATTTTAATCAATTCTCACATGTCAAAGGTCAAACAGACTCTTGATTGGTGTAAAATAGTTTAGATAAAGCAAAAAACACAGTAAACTCAGTAAACAAAGCAAGAAAATGTTAATAAAATCACAACTAATTCTCTTTTTAATCTGTTTACCTTGCATTTCTTCTCAGTGTGGTGCATTACCATGAACGCTGTGGCACTTAGATTCACTCACCTGTTGTTGCAAAGTTTGTATTTTCAGTATATTTGACTCTTTCTGCTGTGGGACATCACACATAAAGACCCTGTGATGCACCTTGGCCTTGACCCTGTCTCCATGAGCTAACTCAGCTGGAGTTGCTTCGGTTTTAAAGTTAAACATCGTGGAAATAAAAGTTTTTAAAATGGTGGTTTGTTGTTGTCTGGATGAGAAACACTGTGTAGGGAGTGGGACATCGTGTCCAGGCTCTGTGGGACAGCAGCAGCCTGGGATGGACCCGCTCTCACCGCCATCATGTTGTCACTTTCCCCGGAGCGTGCTAACAGAGCTAGCTTAGCTGTTGTTTTCATTTTCGAGAACAACAGCACGCGCGTGGATAATTTAACTCACAGTTGATAAAAAACAAGTTGGTGAAAATAAATGGTGTGTGTGTCCGTCAACTCACCCGGGTCCGAGGGGGTTTTCATCGTGGTTGCGGTCTTCAGTGTACTCACTTTTTCCACTCGTAACTTTACACGTTAAGTTAGTTAGCTCGCGGAGTTAGCCCCGCTCCTTCCTCCGGCTCGTTGGGAACAAGCTGCCCCGGTAACCAGACCACAAACTCGGCTGGTAAAAGTTCAAAGCCCCGTTGCTAACTTAGCGTGGATGGTTTTTTTAATTGTTCTAAAAATTACAAACTTTCTCGGTGCGGGAGCGTTTGTTTTTCAGTGCGGCGGAAAGTTGCCCCGAGCCTCCGGAGGGGGATCCAGCCGCCCGGGTCTGAATGGCGCAGGTCAAAGTTTGGAGGAGTCGTGCTGCTGCTGCTGCTGCTGCTGCTGTTGGAGCAGCGGAATGCGACGAGTCTAAATGTTCATCCCGCCTGTTGCAACCATGTCGCATGTCGGATTCCTCCTCCACATCATCATCATCATCATCCTCCTCATCCTCAACGACACTCAGACCCGCGGAGCTTCTGAAACAAAAGTACCGAGGCGGCTCTTTCTCTCTCCACAGAGTCTGCTCTCTTTTCTCCGGCTCAGACTTTTCTTTTTCCACTCACTCAGTCACTTCGTGTTCTTCTCTGCCCCCCCTCCTTCTTCTTCTGGCGGGGTGTCGTGTTTCGCTCTCCTCCTGCCACACGGGGCCGCCCACGCTGACCCACGGAGGGAGGGAGGGAGAGAGGAACTCAACGCCCACTTCTTAACAAAGATCGTCTATGTTTTGTGGAAGATTGCTTTCCCTTTTCCAGCCGGGCGGTGAGCTGGGAGGAGGAGAACTTGTAATCAGGGTGTATTCTTCATCCAAAACTTTGTGTAATTATCTAACAAACACAGTTAATTGCCAAGTCAAGCTTCAAAAATATGTATCTTACTAAGTATTGCTGCACGAGGATCACAAAAAACAACTAATCAACAGCAGATCATGATAAACACATCAAAAGTGCAGGGGAGGTACACAATACCGCCGCCTGGAAAATATTCATGGGCATTTACAAAGACATCAAACCTCCTGGATGAGAAGCAAAACACTGTTCATGTTTAAATTTTAATTTACTGAATGATCATACACACACATTTTCATTTGTGATATAATTTTCACATAAATCTACCAGTTTTATAATACATCTTTAGTAATCTGGGATACTACAAAATAAACAACAACACAGTGTATGTGTGATTCATATGATTATAGCCAAACATTTAAATTCGATCATTTCTAAACCAAAAATGAGTAATTTAAAAAGACTTGTAGGGATTTTGTATTTCTCCACTAGACTTTTATATCTGACAGTGTAAACATGGCCTTGAAACATTTCCTTCAGAAATTTAGTCAAATTAATAAATAATACATGAAGAATCTTAAATACACTGTGTACTATTTTCATTCATGTTTTTAGTTCAGCTACAACTACTCATCATTTTCTCATATGAAGTCTAAGAAGTAAAGTAAAATGTGTTGCTTTGTTTGACCAATAACTGCAAAACCTAAAGGTGTTTACTTTTATTTTATATTATAATAGTAACAGGAATGTTACTTAAATGTCAAAGACAATCACTGAAGTTGTGGAGATGTCTGTTTTTTTAACATGGGGCAAATGAAAAGAGAAGATGAGAATATATAGTATACTATATAAGTACTCTTAGAAGTGAAAAAAATACATAGATGATAGAAGGATAAAATATAAATATCTAGGCCTGTATACAGTGAGGATAGAAACAGAGATGGCATTTATGTGTGTGTGTGTGTGTGTGTGTGTGTGTGTGTGTGTGTGTGTGTGGCTTTTGTTTGTAGAAGTTGGATTATGATTTCATAGATACAA